>PISX010019026.1:0-40297 GCA_004024625.1 Mellivora capensis
CCCTAAGACCATGTTTATGCTTTGGCAAGCAAACTGTGAGCTGGAATTCATTGTCTATGTGTTTACTTGTATGGCCGAGCATCTTTGTACAAGGCAAGGATTCCATAAACCTCCAAATGGTTAGGAGGTGCCCCAGTGGCACAAGACAAAATTGGCCGAAAGGAAAAACTTTACACAGTCACAGCCTCTCTTCTGTTCTATGCCCAGGCTAAAACCAAAAGGACCACTCTCCTTTTTTATTTGATCTCAGGGCTTTTGGCAAAAGAAGGACAAGTTGGTTTTTTGGGGGGTGGTGGGGGAGGCGTTTTGGAAAGTGCAAACCGCTCCAGAAAGAGCCGCCTCCTCTTACTTCAGAACACAGAGGAGACCCGGGATTCTTGAGGGAAACACCAACGCCCTCTCATGTCTCAGAGCGGAGCTGCAGGGAGGGACGGGAAGAAAAAGCAGAGCAGGTAAGGATTCTGAGAGGGAGAGGAATGGTAGGATTTCTGTTTTGATTATACTTCATCACATTTGAAAAGCAAATAAGAATTAAACATTGTATGTGAAGCTTACTGATGTTAATCTAGATTACAAGTTATATTTTACATTAGTTTGTATTATGTGTGTATAAAGAACTTCTGTCAAACATCAAATAAATCCTAGATTTTCACACTTTGTAGTTTGTTAAATTAAAAAAAAAAAGAAACAAACGAGATGAACATAGGGGAAGGAAAGAAAAGTGAGACTGAGAGAGACAAACTATAAGAGACTCTTAATGGCAGACAACAAACAGGGTTGCTGGGGGGAAGGGTGCGGGATGGGCTAAATGGGTGATAGGGATTAAGGAGGGCACTTAATTTTTTATTTATTTTTTTGAAAGAACTTATTTGTTTATTTGAGACACAGAGAGAGAGAGCACAAGCAGGGGGAGCAGCAGGCAGAGGGAGAAGCAGGCTCCCCGCTGAGCAGGGAGCCCCACCCATGCCAAAGGCAGCCACTTAACTGACTGAGCCACTCAGGCACCCCCCCCCAAGGCACTTATTTTGATGAGCACTGGTGTTATACACACAGGATGAATCACTAAATTCTACTCCTGAAACTAATATTACACTATATTTTAGCTAACTGGAATTTAAATTTTAAAAATGATATGAAAGAGTTAAAACATTAAAAAGCATTATCATGTAACAACAAATGAGATACATGTATGATATATTAAAAGCAAAATATACCTTTACTTTTTAAAAAGTTATTACCTTGATGTATCTTTCATCCATGGGTAACCTTGAATTGAAAAATATAACTCCTTTGGAAAAAAATTTAAAAGATACACATCTATGTATTTGATTACTATTTCACATTAGATAAACTCATGTATTTGATCAACTGTATTAAATCCAGAGTCATGGCAAACCTGGGATCCAGCCATCCAGCCCTTGTCTTCCCTGCCCCCTACCCGGAGGAGGGCTTTGAGAGCCCATCATTAGCCATTTGGGGTTACAATACTTTCACCCATAAGCCTGAAGTAATACACTGACTATTTTGGATCTGTTTCAGTTGGATTCTGATCTGTCCTAGCCAACTTCATTCTTTACTTCTTTTTTCCTTCTAAATTAGAAGGAAAATAAAACTCTCTCCTGCCACTCTGATCCTATCTGATACCACTACTTGGTATTTTCTTCCCCATTAGTATCTACATTTACTTCTTGTTACCATGGCAACCAACCACTTTTAGCAAAATCCTTGATACCAGGTTTCTCATTTTCAACAGATAATCTGCATTGTGTGTTTTTTCCTCCCGGTTTCAGGCCTGAAATTTCAGTACAATCCAATTTATGCTTCTCTAACAGAATCTATTTCTTTTTATTTTTAAATCTTTTAAGAAATTGTAGATTTGTTTATAAAATAGCATCATGTTTTCAAACAAACATAAGAGATTCATAAACCTATCCACATTCTGCTTCCAGGAAAAAAGAAAACAATTCAGTGGCCAAGGAGTCCTTTTTATTTCTAGAAACAAATATTTTGTGGCTTCTAGAATTTATACAACTGATTTTATATTCCAATAACTGCTGATTTTAAAAACTAGCACCATGACTCATTTTTGGTTTTTAGTTCACTAGCTAACCCCATTCTGCTCTGCTAATGTAAAAACAGAAAACTTAAAGACAGAAATTAGTTTTGTTCCTTATAGGACAACTTATACTACTTTCTCCAAAATTTTACTGAAATTCAACTCCTTTGTTATTTGGAGATTTACTTCAATTGTCCAGATGCTACATACCCTATGTAATCAGGTATGCTAAAATTATTGCTCAGATTAGAGAGTCATTGTGTTTGATTTACTATTTGATTTACAAGTTCGAATTTCAGTAGTTTTGTTTTCCAAGAAGTACAACAGTTTATTTTTAACCACAACAGAGAGATGAGCAGAATTTTTCAAGAATGATGTGAGCTCTCAGAGCAAATAGCCTCTTCTGAGAAAATGGTTTATATGGACAAGTGTGATGATTGGATTTTTATAAAGAACTATGAAGCTACTTACCATAAAAGAGAGAAAAGTAGGAGCATAAGGAAATTGTAATTTAGGTTTATATAATACAATATAAAGGACAGTGAAGTAACAGACTAAACTTGCACAGAAAAATGCCAAAAGCATACCCTATATTATTAGGATATACAACCTTCATAATTTTAAATGTTTTCTGACATTTCAGACAACTTTTAAAACACAGAAAGATGTTGTGAATTTATAAATAAGTATTTCATAAGAAAAATACTCTAAAACACTATTTCTGTACAGTTTAAATAGAGATTTAGACTAAATAATGCCTAGATATCTAGGGTTTGTTGTTTTTTTTTTTCATATCCATGTTCTAGATGTTTTGTTACATAATGACAGGTAAACTGAAGTTTCCAGTTATCATCAGGGATGGAATATCTAGACATGGAAAATACCTGTCCTTTGAGGTCAGGGGTCCAAAACAGGCAACGGTGTGATTTGGCACACTTCATATTTATTTCCGTCTCATCTGGATCTACGAGTCTGAGAGATGACCTTCCTAACCTGTCAAATCCTCACACATTAGTCACTAAGGACTTACTGGGAAAAATAAATGCAGCTTTGTATTTTTCTCTGTTCTACTGTGGCCTGAAAAATCTTTGCAGTAATTATCTTCTTCCTAAAGATTTCACATAGATTATTTTACATATTTTTATGTTGGATATTTTTGTATATATTTATATCAAACCCAGATTTCCTGCAGTAATACAGACAGGATTGTTTCGTGATGGAAGGACACTTGGATATGAAAACAGAATGCACAAATAGATTAGCTTTCATCCACATTTTTAAAAAGATTTTTATTTATTCATTTGACAGAGGGAGAGAGATCACAAGTAGTCAGAAAGGCAGGCAGAGAGAGAGAGGAGGAAGCAGGGTCCCTGCTGAGCAGAGAGCCCAATGTGGGGCTCGATCCCAGGACCCTGGAATCATGACCTGAACTGAAGGCAGAGGCTTTAACCCACTGAGCCACCCAGGCACCCCTCATCCACATTTCGTCAAGTGCAAAAGGGTTGCTAGACATTCTCTAGAAGGACTCTGACTTCTCACCACTCCTTCCTTCTATTGTTCCACTCAGAAAGAGAGAAATATAAATCTGGCAGGTCGTATTTCTTACACTGAGATAGATTGCAGTTGTGATGGTTGGAATTTTCAAAAGGTAAAGGATCAAAGGTAAATAATAATCAGATAGAAGTGGTCTCTTCTCATTTATTTCAAAGTGACTGAAAAGATAACCCCTAACCATTCTTCTCTCCTTTGGGTCACATTCTCACCTGCCTTGTGGCAGAGAATACTTTACAACATTTGGTGTTCAACAACAATAGCAAGAGATGATTATGGTTTAATATCCTTACAAATATGCCCCCCGTGGAGCTATAGGGAAACAAAAAGAGCTTTCTGAAAGCTTTACTAGAATTTTGGTGCTAGCCTAGGTTTTAGCTCCATTTCATTTGGTTGGAAGAATTTTCTCAAGATGAAAAAGAAAAAAGCAAAGAAATATTCAAAACCTCAGAAATTTTGGAATTGTTAAAGAAGAAAAATATTAAAAATATTATTGTTGTCTGAAAATTTTCCTGATCATTTCCTTTCTTTTGCATTTATTCTTAAAATATTTATTGAGTTCCTACGAACACTAAAATTTTTCATAAAGTGGCTTTCATCAAGTTTACAACTTAGAATAGAGTCTGGATATAAATAAATAGCAGAATAAATTAATAAATTAGCATATGATTATGAGTTGTGTTAATTAAGCTTACACGCAAAGAAAAAGAATAGAAACTGATGGGGGAACCTTGCTTAGATAAGATGGTCAGGGAAAACCAAAATGCGACTGTGACACTTACTCCAGGCCTGAAGTTTGAAAGAACAAAGTAGGACGGGAGCAGCCCAGATAGAGGGAGAAGCTGTGGCAGAAGCCTTTAAGTTAAGAAAAGTCCTGAAATGACCAAGAACCTGAAAGACCAGTCAGTTGGAGTAAAGTGGCCAGGAGGAAAATTGTAGGAAGTGGTTTGGTAGAGAAAGGCCATACCAGGTAATTTCAACTATTCTAAACACAATGGGAAGCCCTTGAATATTTTTGAGAGAGCTCTCAGTTCTGCCATCAGGATATTTACTTATTTCAGTACTAATAACATCGTCGTATATTTCCCATAATATATTGTACCTTCCTGAGCACGCCTGAGCTTCTTTAAGCTTTTTTTCCACAAAGATTTTATTTATTTATTTGAGAGAGAGAAAAAAGAGAGAGTACAAGCAAAGGGAGCAGCAGAGGGGGAGGGAGAAGCAGACTCCCAGCTGAGCCAGTAGGTCCCTACTCTCCACGTGGGACTCAATCCCAGGACCCCAAGATCATGACCTGAGCTGAAAGCAGACGTTTAACCAACTGAGTCATCCAGGTGCCCCATCTATTCATTTTTAAATTCCAAGTTCTGACACAATGCTTAGTGTAGAGTAGGATGTTTATTAGACCTTTGTTCAATGATGATTGAATCAACTACTAGATAAATACATTCTTTTCCACCAACTACCAGTCTACCATCAAGGAAAACAACTTCGGTAAGGAATTTAGCAGACTTCACTTTCTGCACCAATCTTATATTCAATCAGAGTTTATCTTTTTGTATTTTTATTTATGTATTTAATAGAGCAACATTTGAATTACTGCTAATATTTTGTCGATATGGTCCTATGTAATCTTAAAACTTTTTGCATATTGGTCTCTAAGACCCACTCTTTGTTCAGATATTCCTAGTAGTTTCCAAAATGTTAATCAGAACCACAAATATTATTCTTTTTTTTAAGATTTTATTTATTTATTTTAGAGAGAGGGAGAGAGAGAAAGCAAGCATGAGAGAGTGCATAAGAAAGAGAGCACAAGCAGGGGGAGCAGCAGGCAGAGGGAGAGGGAGAAGCAGATTCCCTGCTGAGCAGGGAGCCTGACATGGGGCTTGATCCCAGAACCCTGGAATCATGACCTGAGCTGAAGGCAAACACTTAGCTGACTGAGCCACCCAGGCATCCCCACAAATATTATTCTAAGTCCAATCACCACATTTTCCTTGGTAGTATAGGTTATAACAATAATTTTTAAATAGTAGTTGTTGAAGTTCAATCCAATTCCTCCTAACAGTAACTGCAATAAATAAGATATCTTAAACTTCTTTAAAAAGCAGTATTTTCTGGGAGGCTTGTTTATCCAAATTAGCCTTCTCATGATTTTCCCCTGGATTGAAAAGTGGAAAAGACATCTAAATAGTGCATGTGAAATGTCAGAGGGGCATTTGTTGTGATGAGCACTGGGGGTGGTATGAAAGTGATGGGTCACTGAATTCTACTCCAGAAACCCAATATTGCACTATGTGACAACTAACTAAAATTTAATTAATAATTTTAAAAAGTCAGTGGGAATCATTCCAGGAGAGGAAATATATAGCACATCTCAGCAGGTTCTAGGACCTACCTAATTGGGAAAATGCAATAATAAGTGCTAAATATAATTAAAAGCTGAAGTAAAACAAGGAAGAACAATATGAACGTGGAGGGAAGATCAGGAAAAATCCCGTTTTTTTATTGCTACCATCTGATCACATTTCCCACAGAGTAAGAAAAACATGAAATATTTGAGCATCTCACCATCACATTAATAAGTGGTGTTCCAAAGTTGGTCTCTTGAGAAGTCTATTCAATCTTTCGCATGGAAGAGTCTGCCTTTGTCAAATAAAAACAAATCATTAGATGATTAAATGAATGTGTGTGTGCACACCCACATGGGTAGTTTATATGTATTTTGTTTCTGACCTTCCCTAAATCCTTTTACACAATAGAGGCAGAATAAAGCACACTGTAGTCCCATTGGACCATCTCTAGCACTCAATACAATAATTCCCTCTTCTAAGAAACCAGGATGCTATGAGACTGATTTGAACCATGCATTTGACCCCTTTACAGAACAACATATCCCCTCCGGCTCCTCTTCGTGTAGTCTGTGCTTGGCTTGTAGTTAGCATTTAGCTAGGGCAGGTCGAAGCAGTTGAGAATTGGGTAGAGCATTGTTTTTTAGAGCCCTATAGCTGAACACTGCCTTAGGAATCTCGATTTGTCTTTGACATTTGGACCTTAGAAAAAGAAGCAAATTCCACATCTTTGGTCTCATCATGAAGCATTCGATACACATCCCTTTAGCCTGGTCCTAAAAAAAAGCCCTGAATTAAAGTCAAAGACAGATGTTTGCCTCATATCTCACTTGACTGCTTAAAAAAAGAATTATTTCGCACAAAAGGTTGTGCTGTTGAAATAGGTCGATACACAGAAGCATAAAATCTATCTTCCTGTTTGACCAAATTGCTAAGATAATTAGCATGGGGGACTTAAGAATCCTTTAGATACTTTTTTTGTTTTGCTTAAAGGTCAAAAGAGACTTTCATTTTCTGAGGGGGTGGCACAAACCTCGCTTTGTTGTGAACTGACACAGAGTTCATCAAAGTTAACTGGCAAAACACTGCATTGTGAAGCTATGCAGACAACTTTCTGCCTCCTAAATCAAAAATATGTATGAGAATGGAACAAGATCTGCTGCCCTATGAAGACAGTAGTGAAGTAAGACAGTTCATCCAGCTTTAAGAAAGTGTCTGGTTTGAGGACTAGAATTGAGAAGAGCCAGTAGGTAGAGGGGTCATTCAAACAAAGGGAAAATGCATCTCTTTACTATACATTTATTGACTACTTCCTCTGAGACCTTTAATTGGGTTTTCCAGAAAAATCAGTCAACCTATGTTGGCAAACTGTAAAGCAGTAATAATAAAATTGGAACTTGAAATCTAAATGTATTTTTCTCTTATCAGTGGGTTTAGATTATCTCAAGTTTCTGCCAATCAGAAATTGGTGAGGGCCTCAGTTAACAATCATTAACTCCAAAAGAATTTGATTTGTTTTCACTGGTAGTCAAAGTTATTAATGCTATACCAAGGTAAGACAATCCTATAACTAACTGTCTTCCCAATCTTGACCACATAAAATTTATTCTGTCCAAAATTTCATCATAAACTATTAGAATACCTACTTATGAAGATGGTGGAATAGTAAGATAATGATATCCTTATATTTTTATTTTAAAATTGGCCAGTGAATGCCTGATATGTAGTAGGTTCCATGCGAGGAACTCCAAATTCAAAGATGGGGTCTTTTAAAAGAGATCACAGACTAATGGAGAGTTCTATTTGGACTCATCTATAGCTAGCATCAGGGATTCAGGAAATTCACTCAATTAAACTTAAGAAAAAGCAGGTTTATTGTAAGGATACTGTTTTAATATCATTATCCTATGTAATATGTATATTCTCTTAACATATTTTACATAAATCATATATGCATAATATATATCTGATAATTTCTTGTGATGCATATGTAATATATTTTATTTTTAAATTTTTAAAGATTTATGTATTTATTTGAGAGAGAGAAAGCACAAATGGGAGGGGCAGAGGGATAGGGAGAGAGAATCTCAGGCAGGCTCCTCACTCTGTGCAGAGCCTGACACAGGGCTCGATCCCATGACACTGAGATCACGACCTGAACTGAAACCAAGAGGCTGCACCACCCAGGCCTCACTGTAATATATTTTAGGCAGCAGGAGCTGACAGACACAGCCCAGAGGTGGCTTGTGCTTTGTTCTCCCCCACCTCTTTCCTTCCCTTTTTCTGTTTTCTAAGCATATTCTCTTTCATCTTCCCTCTGCCTACTAGAATCTTTATCTTCTATACTTCCTTCCCACCCTCTCAAAGCTTTTGTTTTTATGAGGCTTTGCATCCATTTATTTACTCAACAAACATTTCTTAAATATATACTATGTGCAGGCCCGGTCTGTAGAATGCCAAAGAGAAGTGACAGGGATGTTACAAAGAAATTGCACGGGAGGGGCTCCTGGGTGGCTCAGTGGTTTAGCCTCTTCCTTCAGCTCAGGTCATGATCCCAGGGTCCTGGGATCGAGCCCCGCATTGGGCTCTCTGCTCAGCAGGGAGCCTGCTTCCTTCTCTCTCTGCCTGTTTCTCTGCCTACTTGTGATCTCTGTCTGTCAAATAAATAAATAAAATCTTTAAAAAAAAAAAAAAAAGAAATTGCACGGGACTCATTAAATATGACAAGAGAGCTATTATTCAAGTTACTGTGTGGGGGAGAGGACTTCATTATAGAACTGACCTCAAACCCATTGAAACAAAAGGCAGAAGAGTTTTTAGGCGCTGGAGTGAGCTAGGGGAAAAGTACTAGAAGAAGTGAAGGGGGATGTAGGTCAGTCAATGTGATTGGGTCACCTATGTTTGCTAATTGATGCTTACGGACATTAGGCTCCTGCCCTCCCACAGAGACTGGGAAAGAGGAGTTAAATTTTTCTTGACGATTATGTTTCAAAGGGATGACTCCCCGGTCTTTGAGAAAGACATCCATGCGTGTGGGTTATAAAACTCGCAAGAGGCTGGGAGAAAATTTACATTACAAAGGAGCAGATAACAAATTTACAGTTGCAAGTTTTCTAAAGTGAATGCTCTAAGAAAAGGGAGGTCAGGGGCCTAAAGTCAGAAATAAACTTGTCTAAAGTTTAGTTAAGCTAAGGGGGAAATTAAGACTGTTGGTCAGAGATATAGCAGGCAGAAATTTAAGCACTAATCCCTGCTCTCTTGATTCTTATATTCTAGGAGACTATATTAATAAAAAAAAAGATACAATTTAAGTAAATAAAACAGTGTATCTGATTAAGTACTATAGTAGAAAGCAAAGCAGGGAAGAAAGCAGGGGATGGGGGGGGGAGTTCAGTCTTAAAAACAGGGTCATAGATGTCCTCACTAATAGAGTAACCTTGAGCAAAGTTCTGAGGGGAATAAGGTTAAGCCAAGGAAATATTTAAGGAAAGAGAATTCCAGGGAGAGGTAAGAACCAGTGCAAAATCTCTGAGTGAGGAGCATGTTTAATGGGAGTACTGACACCAACGAGAAGAGCAGTAGATGAAGTCTACCAGACCATGTAGGGACCTTGAGGTCATATCAGGGACTCTGACTTATCTTTGTATGTGAGGGCCGCAGAGGAAGGGTAATCTCCTGTGACTAACATTATAAAAGCATTGCTCTGGCTACTGCATTAGTAAAAGTGTTGCTGGGAGGGGTAAATGCAGAAGTTTGGAGACATACAGGGGGATACATCTAGGAGACATTTGGAATCTGCAGTTAAGGAAAGGAGTGTGAGCTGGAGATTAAAATGTGTGAATGATCAGTGTATGGGTGTTATATAAAACCACCTGACTGGATGAATATACTAATAAGAAAAGTATAGACAAGGAAAAGAATTTCCTTAATGCATGAAAACAGGGAGAAAATGGCAGGGCAATTCCCAAGGAGGGTCACAAAGTTGAAGTTTGGTCTCCTGCAGGACAGGTGGGGAAAGTGTTTCATGGGACAGGGCTTGACCAGCGGTATAAAACCACTGAGTCATCAAGGAAGAGAATGACCAAAGCTCAGTGGAATAAAATAGTGGAATAAAAGCTTGACTGGAGAGGGCTCAGGGAATTCGAGAACTGTTCTTTTCGAGGTTCGAGATTCTGTTATTACATCTATTAGAGATGATTTTAGTCTAGAAATTTTACCACAAAAGTGCGAAGAGAAATAGGAAACTATATATATATACGTATATATATATATATACGTATATATGTATATATATGTTTTTAAATAGAAAAAATTATAGGATATGTGTCTGCTGGTGAGAATGATTTATTAGAGTAGAGAACAATAAGGTAGGAGAAAAGTAGAGAATCACTGATATTCTTGAATACATGAGGAAGGCTAGGATGGGGTGTACTGCTGGAGGGCTGGCCTTACACAAGCATTGTCAGTAAGTACAGCTGTGGTGAAGTTGGCAGGTGGATATAGATATAGGCAGGTGAGCAGATACAGAGACAGGAACTTGTGAAAGTTCTCCCAGAAATTCTTTCACCTGCAAGTTATGACTCAGTTCTTTGTGACTGGGTTTGCCCAGAGAACCTGATCAGCCTAGCTCAAAGGTTGATACCTGGTATGCCATTGGTCATAAGTCATAGGTCACTTTTGATCCTTTGTACTCTTTAGATTAACGGCCCTCCTGTTAGCTAAACATTCCTGGATGGAAGACCTTACTAGGAGAACAGAATTGTGCTTCAACTCAGATCTTTATACAGCAGGGATGAAAGGAGAACAGTTTTTCTTGGAAGAGTTTATGACTGGTAGGTTCTGTAAATATGTCTTCTGTGTGAAGAAAGTAAAAATATAAGCACATATAGAGATAACAAAGTGCCATGGGCTATGACATAAATCATTATTAAATACAGAGCTTAAACAAACTCAGGAGAGGAGAAAGTCATAGCAGAATGACATCATGGCAGAGAAGAGCTGAGTCTGGAAAGCCTAGTGCTAATTTTCAAAAAGATATCCCAGGAATAGAAAAAAAATATCTGAGCCATAAACTAGATATAGAGCATATTCCAGGAGCTGCAATTTGTTTAACATAGCAGGTGCATAAAGAAGTAGGGCGGGGCACAGGAAATGAGCTGAGAAACCAGTTTAGCAAGAAATAAAGAGGTAAGGGCATAAGACTCTTCATACACAGGCAAAAAATTTTTGAGGTTTTTTTGTGTGTGTGACAGGTAGCTAACAATGGTTTTTAGTTATATTTACATTTTATAAAGATTTTTCTGGAATCAGAATGCAGTTAAATTGCAGGTGAGGGAGAATGGAAATTATCTGGAATCGTTCAAGTGAGAA
This sequence comes from Mellivora capensis, assembly GCA_004024625.1. Taxonomy (NCBI): domain Eukaryota; kingdom Metazoa; phylum Chordata; class Mammalia; order Carnivora; family Mustelidae; genus Mellivora; species Mellivora capensis. The sequence goes on from PISX010019026.1 coordinate 11,329, forward strand.
GGGAAAGGAACTAAACTGAAATGTAAGCAGTAGGGATGAGATTTGAAGAATAATCTAAAAGCAGGATGTGGTTAATGGATTTCTTGGTGAGGGAAAGGATAGTCTAGATAGACTACATCAGTGAGAGCCTGAACCACTTTTAGGTGCTTAAAATATGGAGCTTCAAAGGGGTGCCTGGGTGGCTCAGTTGGTTAAGCGTCTGACTCTAGGTTTTGGCTCAGTTCATGATCTCACTGGTCATGGCATTGAAACCCTCATCAGGCTCCACACTCAGTGGGAGTCTGCTTGAAAATGCTCTCCCTCTGCTCTCCTCTCACTCTTTCTTTCTCTTTCTTAAATTAGTAAATAAAACTTTTTTTAAAATGTGGAGCTTCACAGAAGAAACACAATGACGGAAGCAACTTACCTGCAAATGTTTGCTTACCAAAAAGAATTCATGAAGGAAAAAAATTACCCAAGTAAATTATTGTTTAGAATTTAGACCCTAGATAGAAAAATACAAGACAAGAAACCTTTGTAAATTCAGTTTTATAGACTCAATGCTGACTAATTATTTTCATATTAAGACAGGAATCCTCTCATCATTGGAGTAATCCCTCAAAAACATTTAGTAAGGGGCGCCTGGGTGGCTCAGTGGGTTAAAGCCTCTGCCTTCAGCTCAGGTCATGATCCCGGGGTCCTGGGATTGGAGCCCCGCATCGGGCTCTCTGCTCGGCGGGGAGCCTGCTTCCCCCTCTCTCTCTGCCTGCTTCTCTGCCTACTTGTGATCTCTCTCTGTCAAATAAATAAATGAAATCTTTAAAAAAAAAACACATTTAGTAATAATGATGATACTTAATATTTTGAACTATGTATGCATTTTCTCCTTTAATCCTCACAATATTTCTCTGGGGTACTAATTACTATTAGTACTTCATTGTACAGATGAGAGATTAGAGACACGGAATGGTTAAGAAACTAGTTCAAGAAGTAATTATAGTGCTAGGATTTCTTCTCTGATATAGATAAACAAAAGCTTTTAGAAGTCATCAATAAATTTTAAGCGTGTAAAGTGGTCAGGAGACCAAAAAGTTTACAACCACTCTATTAAGTAAGCTGAAAACTTTAATTTATGACATTACATAGAAAAACAGATTTGTATTTGGAACATGACTCGGTGAGCAGACCAGAAACAGGCTAGGAGATTGCTGTCCCAGGGAGAGTTTAAGGGAGTTTATTTTACAAGAAAAACTAGGAGGAGCGGTTATTTTCTAATTTCAATTATTAAACAGATTTAAATTAAGTACAAAATTTTCCATTTATACTGATTCCTACTCTAGCATAAATGGTTTTGAAGGTTCTAATATATTCATTACACTTAAGAAAAAGCAGTTAAGTAACAATAAAAGTTCACTGCAGATGTTCAGCTGGGAAAAAATGAAGATGGGTAGAAACCGTTTCAATATCTTAAAGGTGTTCATGTGGAAGAAAGAATTAAATGTATCTGCTCTAGTAAACATAATGAGTTCCAGTCATTGGAATTTGCAGGGAGGCAGATTTCAGAACTTTGTGACATTAGAACTGTGGGAAAACAGAATGAGATGTCTTATTTAAATGTTAATTCCTTGAAAATAGCTACTATTTATAATGCAGACTCTACACCAGACACAAAACTAGGCACTTGACATGGTATCAATTCATTTCACTTTGAAAATAACCCCAACTGATAGGCATTATTACATCCCTATTTTATAAATTAGGAAATGGGCTTAAGAGTATGTCTCTTCACTAACCTACCCAGGTTACTCAGCAAACAGATGACAGAGGCAGGATTCTAACTTGGGTCCTCTGATTCCCCTACTGGGGTTTTTGCCACCAGCCTTTCCACCCAATGTGTGATAGCAGCTGTGAAGACTATTGTGATAGAGTGGATTAAAAGCTCTTCTGCAATTCTTTTCAAGCAGTTAATATTTTTGAACTACTCAGGGAGGGGATTTTGCTATTTATCTTTATATTCTCAAAGCTTTTCACAATGCCTAGAGCAGTTTATTTTCAATAAGGTGTTAAATTAATAATTGAGAATGTTATGATTATAAAGAAGGAATGCAAAACACTGCTTAGAAAAGTTGTTGATATGTTATTTTTAATCATCCTAATGATTAAGAATTATATTTAGAATTTGTGAATATTACTTGGTTTGGCTAAGTTAAAAATAACTGAAAATCAATAATATTGTCAAAAAACTTTCAACTTATCAATTCCACATAGATATGACCTTGGGCCCAGGGGGAGTGAGTCTTTAAATGTTTCATTAAATTGTTTTTGTATGTTGAACTGATATGAATGGGTTTGCATACTGGAAAAGCCAGAGCAAGTCTTCCCTGATGTATTTTCCTCAGAAATGGAGTTGTATGAATAAGTTATTAGCTATTTTCAGCTTCCATGAACATCATTCAAGTGGCTCTTGCAGGGTTAGAAAGGGAGAGATCTACAAAGTACTTAAAAAATGATGTGGATTATCTCCAAATTCTGTACTTTATTGTGGCTATGGTTTTAGCCTGTTAAGACAGTCCGATAGAAGAGAAATATCAAAATAGGAGTCAGAAAGATTTGTCCAGTTCTTTCTTTACCACCAGCTACTGTTGAACTGTGGCTACCAGATTCATTATAATATATATTTAAAATGTGACACTCATTTACCCTGTAGAAATAGAAACAAGCAAAACACTGGAAACCTTTGCTGTCCTTTTGTGCCTATATGCATCACCTGAAGCTTGAATGCTAGGAATGGGCTAACTCCTACCCCACTTTTAAGCATTGTGGCACAAGCTGTTGTAAATTTCAGATGTTCAGACATGACCATTGAGATGAAACATAAAAGCATTTAAGCTCAGGAAGCCACTTAGTTTTCCCACGTGGAGTGAAGCCCTCTATAATTTCCTATGCAAATTTATGCATACAACATGCAAATGTTATGGTCTCTAGATTCTCTGACAATATCTGTAGCCTTATTGCATAATGATCAAGTTGGTCTGGGGTTTCACTGAGCAGATTTGGACAATAAAACCTGGGATCAACATGTTGGCTGCCTGTCTAAAGTGAGGGCAAGTAACCTTTAGTGACAGGTTCCTGAAGGTAGATATGTCACCTTGAAACTTAAAAAATATTAATAAAATTAATTTTTGCACATGTTTTGGTGAAAGATAATTTGGCAAATACATATGTATATTTTTAATTTTTTTAAAGTTTTTTTTAGTTTTAATTTTATTTTTTCATTGTTTATGCACTGCACTCAATGCTCCATGCAATACATGCCCTCCTTGATACCCACCACCAGGCTTACCTATCCTCCCAAAACCCCTCCCCTCCAAAACCCTCAGTTTGCTTCTCAGAGTCCACAGTGTCTCATGCTTCATCTCTCCCTCCGATTTCCCCCAACTCACTTTTCCTTTCCTTCTGCTAATGTCCTCCATGTTATTCCTTATGCTTCATAAGTAAGTGGAGCCATATGATAATTGACTCTCTCTGCTTGACTTCTTTCACTCAGCATAATCTCCTCCAGTCCCGTCCATGTTGATACAAAAGTTAGGTATTCATCCTTTCTGATGGAGGTGTAATATTCCATTATATATATGGATCATATCTTCTTTCTCTATTCATCTGTTGAAGGACATCTTGGCTCTTTCCACAGTTTGGCAATTGTGACCATTGCTGCTATGAACATTGGGGTACAGATGGCCCTTCTTTTCACTACATCAATATCTTTGGGGTAAATACCCAGTAGTGCAATTGCAGTCCTGTTTAAATTTCTGATAAGGGAAAAATATTTGAAAGAGCACAGTGCTCAGCTGTGCAGAGAATTATGTATCTGCAATTTAGCAAAATTGAAAACAAACAAGCAAAAATCAGTACACATATGCACTGTTCTTCTTAAAATCCAATTTGGCAGATATGTTTAACTTTGGTGACAAGGGTTTCTAAAAAGGCCCAAGAAGAAACCATGCAACTTAGAGATAGAAATTAAAGAGTTGGGGTGAAGGAAAATTCCTCCCTTCTGCTGAATGCTTTGGGTGGCAACTATCTGAATTTCTATTAAGAAACACATACTGAGTGGTGTATCACAGCTTATTTAATAGTACTATCAGTTTGAAGGTACTTTAGACCTGAATATATCAATACAAAACAGTCATTTGTAACAAATTTCATTTTGCTTAGTGAAAAATGATGATATAGTTGGGCAAGCATGGAAACTGTATCCCTCAAATTATAGGTCACTTGGATTAGAACGGGTCCCACGGTGGCATTTTCTAAGTCACTCTGCTGGTCCTTGACCTCTTCTGCATACAGTAGCAAAGCTCAGTGGGCACAAAAAGCCCTCTTTTGTGCCCTCCCCCTTCAAGTACACTCTTGTTACTATCTATCTGCTTCCCAGGTGATGCGTGCTCTTAACTCATGCTTGCTTCCCAGCCAGGGGCCCACTACAAGTCAAAGGAGCACTGATGACACCAAGGGACAACGGAGGACAACACCCGAATGCTTATGGCACAGGGCACAAGTGCTTAATGTGAATTTTAAGTACAGTTCAGCTTACAACACTTTTTTTTGCAAGTTCTATTGCTCTAGCACAGACCTCTCTTCTTCTTTACAATAGGGAATTCAATTTATGTCCAATGTGTCACTTTACTTAGCCATGCTTTATAGCCACAAGGCATTTTATGTCATTTAGGGAACCTAGGATACAAGGGGCAAATCTATAAATTAGCTTTGAGTTCTTTAATGTGTCCCTCCTTTCCCCAAAATATCTCCATTGCACTGATATTCTAATCTGTATAACTTTCATTTAAAAAAAAAAAAAGGAAAGCAAGAAAAAAGAAAAAAGAAAAAAAAATCTGACAGTTTGAACACATCTAGAAGCTGATACCCTATATTTGGCCTAAATTCAAATACTTAGAAAATATTTCTTCTGTCTTGTTGCTAAAATTCCCTTGGAACTGGTAGGCTTACTTTAGCATCTGTTGAAATAAACAAAACTCAATGTAATATGGATATTAAAAATGAATTTTTAAATAAGTATTTAATAATGTTTGAGGAGCTGGTTATTCCAGTAAGTAGGTTTATAATGCAAGTGTATTTAAAAGTGGTAGAGATGTTTTCCTATTTTAGACAGGTTCCTATCTTAATTAACAAAAACATTCACATTAGAGCATTTATCCCCAACTATCATATCAGGGGGAATTGGAAAGATAGTGGTAGTAGGGTTATAAAATCGTCCTAAATCAAGGCTTGAAGATGACTAGAATTGCTGCTAATTCTCGGGATATTTCCGTCACAGTAAGAATGTTAATAGAGTTTTAAAATACCATTTTCTTTGAAGGACTCTAGTTAGGAAGCAACGGGAACCTAAGAGGTGACAACTTCATTTCCAGCATCTGATTTTGGATCTTACAGTCATTCCCTCCTCTTATCTACTCCCTAAGTGTCTGTCTAGAGCCTAGACTTTGGTGAGCATGCTTGGTTGACACCAAAGACTCCTACCGTTGTCCTAGTATTACTTCTGTCATCCCTGACACATGGGCCTCTTAGACTTGTAGTTGATACCTTCAGGGAAGCCCCAAATACAAAGGCATCTAATAAGCCTCCAAGTCCACATACTACTAAATACCTCTACAATAAGTGTGAATCTGCTAAATTTCAACAGTGACTATTTCAGTCTTCTCAATTCTTAGAGCATAATATGTTCTCATTAGAACACCATCTGAATTTATATATTCTTAAATTTTGTCTACCTAATTTCCAGATGCTCAGACATTTTAAAAATCCTTACCACCTCCACTTCCATCTGAACCCAAATACTTACCATTTACATAATGTGTTTGTGTGTGTGTGTATTTTTCTCCCCTCAAAGAACATTGCCCCAATTAGCCAAGTAGTGTTCAAAACACTCTTATGGAATGTTTCAGATATAGAAAATGAGGTTTATTTCAAAGCCACTGGAAGATTCATGGGATGATTTGGCATCAGACTTCCTTTCAATCTCAAACAGTACTTTTGCCATCACAAAAGAAATTTCTTTCAGTGAATGATGTTGCATATGAATAGGCTTCCTTAGACCTTCACAGAGAATGCAACATGCTGTATATTTAGCCTCAAAGACTATTCGGAGATGATTAATGGTGACCAAATCATATGAGCTTTTACAGTCATCTGGAGTAGTATTTGTTCAAAGGGCATGCAATTCCTGACATTCATGACTCATTCATTCATCACATATTTACTGACCATCTACTATGGGACTGGCATATTAACCTGCCAAAAGAATTTACTGACCATAAAATAATCACTACCTTTTTAAACACATTAAAGAGTTTTAAACATATTGCCTCATTAATGCTAACCTAATCAGGCAAAGTAGGTTTATCAGTCAGTGTTCTCCTGAGAAAATGAACCAATACAATATGGTATATATGTATATAAGTGGGTACACGCATACACATATACACATGCACAGGACATGAGACAGAGAGAGGGGAGGGGAGGGGATGGGGAGTTGAAGAGGAAGAGAGAGGAAAGGGAGGGGTGGGGGGAGGGGAGGGGAAGAGAGGGATGGAGAGGGGAGAGGGGAGTAGAGGTTTCAAGGAACTGGTTCACACAATTGGAGCTAAATCTGAAATGTTCAGGGATGGCCAGCAGGCTGAAAATCCAGGGAACAACTGATGTTGCCATCTTCAGTGCAAAATCTGCCCACTGGAAACCCAGAAAGGGTTTTTATGTTGCAGTCTTAAGATAGAATTGTTTCTCCTTCAGGAAACATTAGTCGTTTCTCTTAGGGCCTGCCTACATATTGGAAGGTAATCTGTTTTCCTCAAAGTCTACTTACCTAAATATTAACCGCATCTGAAACATGCTTTCACAGGAGCATCTGGGTTAGTGTTTGACTGAACAACTAGACACTACACGCTTGACACGTTGACATAAAGTTAATCATCACAGTCAGTATTATTATATTTTATACATAAAGATATTGAAGCTCAGAGAGATATTTACCCAGATTCATTCAGATAATAACTGAGAATTTGGGAATTTGGGCCAGATTTGTCAAAAAACCAGTATGCTTTCCTCTATATCACAATACATAATGGTATGTTACAAAATCAAAAATATTGTCTTACCATTTTAAGCATTTAAGATTACTTTGATTGGGGGATGCCTGGTTACAGTTTACTCATTCATCCATCCAAAATTTTAATTGAGCGTCTACTATATAAAGTGCATTGTGTTAGGAGTTGGAGATAGAATAGTGAACAAAACAGACAATGGCCCTTCTCCCTCGTGGGGAAAAAGGACAATGAAAAAATAAATACCAGAGCTACCTGTATCAAATACTACAAAGAAAAATAAAGCCATGGAAAGATAATGGGGATAATTCTCCATGGTGGTGAATACTTTAGCAGACACCTGACTGAAATAAGAGCATAAACCATGCAGATATCTAGAGAAAAACATCAGTTTCAGTTAAAAGGGAGAGCAAGTGCAATAGCCCTAAGATGGATTAATGCTTGATATACTTCAGGAACAGTAGGAGACCAAAGTGGCTGAAGAAGAAAGATTTAAGCAGGCATACGGAATAATAGATTCAACATAGCACAAACAGAACATAATTGTTCTAAAGGCAGAGGGAATACAAGAGTGGTTAGTTTAGGAGCATTTAGTAAGGAAAAGCTTCTTGAAAAGTGAGTTCTAAGCAGAATGTTTGAAATTAGCAAAATTAAAAATAAGCAAAAAAAAAAAAAGCAAAAATAGAAAAGCAGAAACGAGTTAGGTAAATACACGGAATCGGTTATCAGATTCTGTATGTCAGGTGAAATGAAGATACATGAACATGTATAATGAGTGAGACAGAGAATATCTACTGTGGACAAACCATGTGGGTGATTGGAGGTCTAGGGAATAACAGAGGAGAGAAGACAAATCAGTACATATGCAGGCTGAATGTGCATTATTTAGGCAGGTGTCAACCAACCAAATGGTGTAAGTTGATTAAAAGGAAGTTAATGGAGAACTCAAATACACAAACTTCAATTTTGTATAAAAGGAGGAGGTGGTCGGGGCGCCTGGGTGGCTCAGTGGGTTAAAGCCTCTGCCTTCAGCTCAGGTCATGATCCCAAGGTCCTGGGATGGAGCCCCGCATCGGGCTCTCTGCTCAGCGGGGAGCCTGCTTCCCTTCCTCTCTCTCTGCCTGTTTCTCTGCCTACTTCTGATCTCTGTCTGTCAAATGAATAAATAAAATCTTAAAAAGAAAGGAAGAAGTGGTCATTGTAGATGTTCACAGCGGGAGGCTAAGGCTGAAAGAAATACTTGAAGATTATTAATAATAAAAAGTAACAATTATGAGTGCTTTCTGCATGTTTGGCAGGTTTAATGCAGCATCTCTTTTATTTCCTTATAATAATCATTAGGACATGAGATACTATTATTATATCTTTATTAGAAATGAGGAAGCTGAGATAAATATTAAAAAAAAGATACTGCCCAAAGTTACATAGCTAATACATGGCTGAGCTGGCATTTGAACTCAATTTGGCTCCAGAATCCAAGCTTTAACTAATAGTGACTTCCAAAGGAGTCGAACAACCCCATTTATGACATAGCCTCATAATCTCTATGGCATATAGTAGGTTCAATATCATGTCTGCTAAATTGAAAGAAAATTTAATTACATTAAATGGGAAAGAAAAAGGTAAAGAATTTTGAATGTGAAATATAGCAGTATTCCTGGTAAGCAATGTTGGTCTGAACTAATAAAAAAATGCAGCCATGGACACAGAAAAAGAGAGGCACTATAATTAATAAAACATGGCAATACACTTGATTTAGAAGGTAAAGGAGTGAAAAATTAAAGATAAGGCCAATGTTGGAAGTTTACTATTAACAAATTGGCAGGGAGAAAAATATAATTGTTTACCATTTCTTCTATCAAACATATAGATTCAATCTCATTTAATCCTCCAAACCCTGTGAGGTTTCTAAAGAATTATTTCCATTTTATAAATAGCATAGGTCAAGTATATGCCCTAAAGCTACACTGATAGCAAGTGGCAAAGCCAAGTTCAAATCTGATCTGTCTGAATTCAAGAGCCATGCTCTTTTTGTCCTTCATGCTAGCTCAACTTTTTGACAGGTTGGTTCTCAGCATTTAGAGGATTCTCCAAGTACTGCCACAAGATCATCCAGATATTTATGCCAGAAAGGCACTGAGATTCAAGGCTGAAATGCATATTCAGAAATTACCAGTAAATTATATAACTCAATGTGCTTACAAAAAGAAAAAAAAAGTTCAGAAAGGGAAGAGGGGTGGTCCAGAAGTGATACTGGGGTGGATGGTCTAGGATGAGCACCAGCTGGTGATGCAGAGCAAAGAAGACTGAGAAGCTGTAACTCTTCAGCATATGAGTTCTCCAAAGCAACAAATTCCAAAACCTTAGCAATGGAATGACACCTCCACTGCTTAGTTTCAGCTGTGTCCCCTGCATAAGTGAACACCATCTGCCACGGAGGCGGGACACTGGTAAATTGGAATAGCAGTCCAGGCTCATTTTTGAAAACTTGGCAATGACTTTACATGGCAATGTGACTCAAGTTTGCAGGGATGTAAGAGCTTCCTTGGACAAGCCAACTTACTGTACACCCTCAAACAGAAAACAAACAACCTTCCCAATTCACAAAAGATTTCCTATGGCATTATCCTAAGAAACAAATGTTCAAAACAATAAACTAGGTTCTAAATAACCTATTTTTAAAACTGATTTGGTATGATTCCATCATACAACATTAATTAGTGGGTGGTACAGGTGAAGGGGATAGTGGGGAATTTGGAGGGGAAGGCCTGACTCAGAATATGGGTGGCCACACCTGTTACATGGCACAGTGATCTCTTTTAAATGGGCTAATTTATTCTTTGGCATTTAATTCTGACTTTAGAATATTCTACAACATAACAAACCAAAATAAGACATGCATTTAAGATGTAAGTGGAATTTCATGAAAACTGATCTTGCTTCTTAAAGATAAACCCAAAGGAGCGAAGTTATCCATTTCCAGCAGCCAGACAGCTGTAACATAGAGTAAATATTTATTTTCCAGTCTTTCCCACTTTTTAGAGGGACAGTCAGGAGGTCTCTGGGGTACCAAAATGTGGGCTTATATGAGGCACACACCCCAGACCCCAACACTGGCTTGCTTAAACCCCTAAAGTGCCATTTGAGCAGATGGAAAATTCTGCTCACCTTAGAAACTACTCATCCATCCCTGGGGCTTAATTGTCCCAGGTGGTGTGGCCATCTGCCAGACTTATTCACAACAAATGCTTGCTTAAAAAAAATGGGATACTGAAATCTCACAGCTTCCTCAGGACACGGTCAAAGAGCATATGGAATTGAAAATTAATGCTCGAATCTTATATCCTCCAGTCCTACTATTGAAGTTTCTGCAACAGCAGAGACAAGAGAGATTGATGAGGTGGGTTGAGTTGTTGACATATAAACTGAAGGCGAGGGAATATTTCAAGGGTAGAGGGTGAAGAATTCTAGGATCTACTAGAAATTGAAAGTTTAGGAAACCATGACATTTTCAGACAAATCCATTCACTCAATATCTATGGTGAGAACTACTGGTCATTTAGGTTTACATTAACAAGGCTTTCAGTAGGGAAGCGAGAGACAGAGAGAGAGAGAAAATGATCATTAATGAAAATATTTTTGTAATAGGTTAAGTCCTTTTAATAATATGTGATATTAAGAGTAGGACAACCTTGAAGCTGTTCCCCTGAGCAACTTGGACCATGGACCTCTGCCCACAGAAGTGGAAATGCCTGCAACAGAAGGAATTAACCGAAGCTGTCATTTCAGCAAAGAATAGGATATTTGGTTGCTCCTGATTGAACAACTTCATAATCCATTTTCAATCTGCTTTAGCAGAGCTAAGAAAATTGACATGAGCCCAGATATTTTGTCTTCTTTAGAAATAAATAAGTTTAGTGGTCTTTAAAATAGAACAGAGATTGAAATTAAAATTAAGACAAATTAAAAATAAAAATAAATTAAATTAAAATTACAAATACACACTGAAACCCACTAAGTACTCTAGTTCTATGAAGGAGTTAGGTGACAAACTGTAATGATGAAACCCTAGCACTTCATTGCCAAACATTTCTAAAGGAGTTGTGTTTTTCTTTCTTTCCTTTCTCTTCTCTTATTTCCTGTTTAATTCCTGGCTCTTTCTCCACCTGAAAACTGAAGACCTAGTCATAGTACAATTTCAGTGGCACATACATTCTCAGCTCATCAACTCTTATCCATTATTGGTCCTTCTCTTGGTTATTGGTCCTCATTTTAATGATCATTCATTTTGGTTGTACGTCAGTTTTCTGCATCAGCTTTAGTAAACGGACTTTATAAGGTAGACTTCTGCTACTTTACTGCAATAATTTTAGAGCATCTGCTAAGAGCTCCCACTCCTTGTTAAACTCACAGCAGCAACTATAGGTAGCTTAGCTCTTTGAGGAAAACAACTGTTGCTTATTTGGGTTGCCTAGGAAAACAGCCTGTGTGGAACTATAGGGGTGACCCAACTTGCCCACATTTCTCTTCCTTTTTCGGCTTTGTCCTTTTATCCACATGAATTCTCATATGCCCTAAAAGTTTCAACAGTCAAAATGATCAAATAGAAAACACTCCGTTAGATTATGTGAAGGATGTAAATTTCAATGAACCATGGTTTGTACACTTTAAGGAGTTTATAATCTACTTGTGATGACAGACATGCATACAATTAATGGAATAAGTAAATAAAGGTCTTAAGAGAGAAATTATGGAATGTAGGGTCCCAAATATATTACTATAATATAAAAATCTGAATTTCATGTGTGAGTCTGATTCTGAAGGCGTTCCCAAAGAGGAACTTACCAAACTATTTTCCTAAAGATCATTTTCAATTTAGAAATATATTTCCTTTTTTCCTCCACACATATGATTTTGTTATTCTATATTCCAAAGTAAATAAGTAAACTCTGGTGATGATACAATGTTAAATTTCTATTCATTAGAATATTACTCATATTATACAACATCAAATTTATATTAATTTTTATATATCATGGGGTATTCCATTATAAAGTATATTTTGTTCAAGTTCATTTATACTGTTTAGGATACCAGAGGTATAAAATCAATTTTTTTCTACTATTCTAAAAGATTTATAGAACTAAGGCAAATACTAATTAATTATACATATTATTAACTTATTTCCCTAATTTTAACTGAGTAGCTCATTTTTTACTTCAGAAAAGCATCAAGAAGATGTTAAATGGAAACTTTGGTTTTCTTTCAAAAAGCAAGGCAAAGTTCCTAAGGATAGTTAGGTTTTCCTACCTATTAATTATTTGACTTGTTTGTGGAGACTCTCAGTGAAACTGTTAGTGAAAATGCAGTCAGGGCTTCTTTGGATAAAAGTGTGATGACTGCATGTGACAGTTTCACAACTAAGAGACTAAATATGTGAGACAAATGTACCATAAAAATTCTACAGTTCTTCTACATTGTAATCAGTACTCTGACTAGTAGGTATAACCTACAATTACTCAACCTTTAGCCTGAAAAGACTTAACTGCTGTAAAATCTTCATTAAGGAATTCATTTCCGTAACTAAAATCAACAACTCAAGAAAGAACAGGTGTTGGCGAGGATGTGGAGAAAATGGAACCCTCTTGACCGTTGGTAGGAATGCAAACTGGCACAGCTACTGTGGAAAACAGTATGAAGTTTCCTCAAAAAGTTAAAAATTGAACTACCCTATGATCCAGCAATTGCACTACTGGGTATTTACCCAAAGGAAACAAAATACTGAATCAATGGGATACAAGCACCCTGATGTTTATATCAGCATTATTTATAATAGTCAAGGTATGGAAACAACCCAAATGTCCATCAATTGATGAATGGATAAAGAAGATGTGATAGGTATATTTATACAGTGGAATATTACTCTGTGATTTAAAAAAAAAAGAAACATTGCTATTTTCAATGACATGGACAGAGCTAGAGACTATAATGGTCAGTGACATAAGTCATTCACAGAAAGACAAATACCATATGATTTCACTCATATGTGGAATTTAAGAAACAAAACAAATGAACATAGGTGGAAAAAAGAGAGGCAAACCAAGAAACAGACTCTTAACTATAGAGAACAAACTGATGGTTACCACTGGGTATGTGAGGGGGGAATGGGCTAAATGGGTGATGAGTATTAAGGAGGGCACTTGTGATGAGCACTGGATGTTGTATATAAATGATGAATCACTAAATTCTATATCTGAAAGTAATATTACACCATATGTTAACTAACTGGAATTTAAATTAAAACTTAAAAAAAAAAAAGAAATTCACAGGGCACCTAGGTAGTGTCAGTTGGTTAAATGTCCCACTCTTGGGACATTTAATCTTTATAATCTTTAAAATAAATAAATCTTTAATAAATAAATAAATAAATAAATCTTTAAAAAGAGAAAGAGAGAAAAGAAAAGAAAAGAAATTCAGAGGTGCCTGAGTGGCTCAGGTGGTTGAACGACAAACTCTTGGTTTCAGCTCAGATCATGATCTCAGGGTTCTGGGATCAAGCCCAGCATCAGGCTCCAGGCTCAGCAGGAATCTGCTTGAGATTCTCTCCCTCTGCCTCTCCCCTGGCTGACATGTTCTCTCTCTCTCTAAAATAAATCAATCTTTAAAAAGAAAAAAAGAAATTAATTTCTGCCTCTATAGACTGAGGCAGACTTCTTGGGCAATAGGGCTCCAGGAGAGTAAATATAGCCACTATCAGCTTTCAATATGATATAGAGGCATACCTTGTTTTACTGTGCTTTGCTTTATTGCACTTCTTACAAATTGAACATTTGTGGCAACCCTATGTCAAGCATTTTCCAATAGCATTTGCTCATGTCATGTCTCTGTGCTATAGTTTGTTAATTCTCACAAGATTTCACACTTTTTATTATATTTGTTATGGTGATCTATAATCAGTGATTATGACTCACTGAAAGCTTAGATGAGAGCTAACTTTTTTATAATAAAGTATTATTTAATTAAGATTCATGCTTTTCTTATACGTAATGCTATTGCACACTTAATAGAGTACAGTAGAGTATAAACATAACTTTTATATTCACTGGGAAACCAAACATTCACTTGAGTCACTTTATTGTGATATTCACTTTATTGCACTAGTCTGGAACTGAAATCACAGTATCTCAGAAGTAAGCCTGTATTTCATACTGGCAAATGATTTAGTTAGTCCTTTAGCGGGTGTTCAAGAAAGAAAATTAAATTTACAACATTAGAAGTCAAATAATCTCTTCCTCAAGCCCCATGGTATGCCCATGATAAGTGAAGTCCTACAAATAATTTAAGCTCTATCTGTTATAATGGCAGCCAGGATTCAATTTAGCAATATCTCAGGGAACTAAAGGAACTCACATGCTCTCACCTAGCGGTATAGGGACTAGGCTCTTTGTTGGCCTCAGAAGATGATTCAGTTCCTGTCCAATGTGTACACCTGCTGCATCTCAAGGCAAAGATGATTGCTCTTCAGAGGTCTTTGCTAGTAAATCTTTGCCTTGACTCTTTAGCCATGTTTTATGAGCTCTTTGATATAGGTTCCATTATTCACTGCATCAGTTTCTCCAGCTGCAGCCACAGGACATTTGGTGATGAGTTTGTTTTCAACATGGTTGAAGAGACAACGATGTTTTAAAGGTCAAGATTACTAAGAAGTGTTTTATTTTAGTTCAGATGTGACTGCCATGGTGGTAGATTATTACTTCTGCCCACTCCCCTGTCTCTAGCTGACACAATTTGGGTGAGATTTATACGGCTTTCACCTATGGGAGCATGAAAATTTAGGAAAAACACTGAGCTTCTAAAGTCAGGGCTGTCTATGATATTGTAACCCAAAGTTTCATAACAGCTATAAAACTCATTTGGAGGTCAGCTTAGACACTTCTCTCTTTCTCCCAAACTTACCAGAAACTTAGAGAAAGTATGTCTCATCATTTCAGGGCCTCACACGAGCCTGCCAGAACCAATATAAAGGGAATGTGCAGAGCAGGAGAGAAAAGAGTCATAGCTTTGTCCTGCAGGGTACACTCTGAGCAGTTGTGGAGAGAAAAAGACAAGCATTCTCAGTCAGCACAAAAGGAAATGGCCATTCCAAAACAACAGTGACAGAAGCTAGATTATCTGTTACAAACTTATTTTCATTGCCAAGACTCCATGGAATCTCCCCTTAGCAAGGTAATCAATGAGATCTTGAGTACTTAACCCAAAGGTTGCTTTTAATTCCTCAGTTTACTTAATTTCTTTAAGGAGAGTAGGGCTTTTCTCTATCCTCTTAAGTCCTTGTATTAGGAGAGTTCTGAAATGTTTTCCAACGCCCTATAAATTCTTCATGGATTGCAAATCTTCTAATAGTTGAAATTCCTGTTTAAGCATTGATAGCTCCCTAATCTAAATGTTCACCAGAGAACTCTCCTCAGCCCAGAATGCTGTCCCAGACTTGTTATGACACAGCTCCATCTGCATGTCTCACATGTGCCCCCAAACTATCATTTTTTTCACCCAACTCCAATCTGCTCCTTTCTCTGTGGTCCACTAGAAAATGGCCCATTAGAAAATGGCATTTATTCACACTACTGGCTGCTAAAGATCCCCTGGCACACAAGACAGATGTGGTCCCTGTCTTCCTTCAGCTTCAATCCAATAGTAAAGATAAATTTTAACAAGAAATAGATATTAAGACTGTTGGAAAAGGTAAAGTACATAGAACATATATATGGGACACATAATTATTAGGGATGGCAGTGGGTCATCACTGATTGTCCCTCCTACTTATTACCCCCAATCTAGTACCAAGGCATGTAACTGATAGCTCCTTATATACTTAAATCCCCTCATTTCCCTCTAATCCCTCAACCCCCATCTCAGCTCAGGCCATCATCACCTTGCCCTTAAATCACAACAAACAACTCCTTAACAGCCTTCCATTCTTACCTTCCTTGTCTTCTTCATGTCTTAAAATGTAATAAAAACTCAGAAAATCATTGTTATCACTCAGATATACAGAAAAACTCTTTTGGTTGTGATTAGCGAACCATCCTAAGACATTTCAGTTATCTGATTGAAGAACAGTTGAGTCTACACCAAATGGCCCCCTGTTGACAGAAAGCCTGAGAAAGCATCTGTCATGTATTGTTAACAAAGCAAAGTACAACCTTCTCTGCCACACAAGGAAAAGGAGAAACACTCAGCTGGCAGGAAGGCAACTTCACACACCCACAATGTTGTCACCTCTCTGAGTCTAATTAGAAACTTAAATCCAGAATAGCATGAAACAAATTAGATTTTCCCATCTAAAGATGCCACAGTTGTTTCATGTTTTAATAGCAGCAGCACAGAAGTTAGTTGTGAGATATATCCAGATAAAGTGAACACCTACAGCTTGCTATATACAGGAATGCATAGAAGGAACAGCTGTTCCTGTCTGTTCCCTAAATGCCCCCATTAAAGCCAGTGACACTCTTGAATGTTGCTGGAACTCCCCACTTCAGAAGACAGATGGACGATAGACTGCCCAAAGGAAGATCTTTAATTTTAAGCTGGTCCTACCCTTGATTGACCAATGTACGTTTTTGGAGAATTCACCGAGCTGACAAAGGAGTGGCCTACTCTCAACCCATGGCTAGAATCAATTACACAAATATATCTTCTCTCTCAACTCTTTGCTAAGCTCCAATCTCACATATGATACTTATACCAACAATTTATTGAGCACCTACCACGCAAGAGTCCCTATGCATTTGGTCAATCAACTGACTCAGCATTTATTGAGTACCTACTCTGTTCCAGTCCAGCTCTAAATACTGAGATACAGAATTAAACAAAGGAGACTTAGTCATTATTCTCAAATAGGAGACAATTCAGTTGGGCAGATAGACCATAAATAATTATTTTAATATTTAATCCTCATATTTAATCCTCAAAACAAATTTTGAGGTAGTTATTTTAAACTTATTTTTACCAATTACCAAAATGAGATTTTAAGACACACAACTAATGAATCATTGAACAATACATCAAAAACTAACGATATACTATATGTTGGCTAATTGAACTAACTAACTAAATAAATAAATAAATAGGTTGCTTAAAGTCATGCAGGTGGATAGGTGGTGAGCAGGGCATGATATGTGAGTCACCTAAGCTTCACAGACTGCAATCCTTAATGCTGGATTACGTGGTCTAGTGCTCAAAAATGCATCACATCCAATATATGGCAGCCTAAACACATTGTATCTTTTCTTCAGAACTGCCCCAAATTTCTCCCTCAGCAAATAGCAACATCACCTATTTTGTTTTTCCAAACCATAAATTTGACAATTATCACTGATCCTGCTTTCTTTTCCATCTCAATGATAAAATCTCTTATCAAGTATCATGGATATTTACCTGCCTAAATCTTTCATGTACCTTCTTTTTCATTTATACTGTCATTCTGTGGTTTAAACTTTCTTTCCTTTTTCCCTGAGTGGTTGTGATGGTTTCCTCCATTCTGTGCCTTTAAATAATCCCTGTCCTCCCTCCAAACAATCATCTACTGTGCCAACCGAACAAACTTCTCAAAATATAAATTCAATCATGTCACACTTCTGCAGAGTCCCCACTCCCTAAACAAAAGATTTATTTTCAGAATCCATCAACCTCTTTAGAAGCTAATGTCTGTCTGCCTTTTCCTCAGTTCCTTCCACGCCTTTATTCTCTATTTCAGTCTCTCTCCAAATACATCCTGGCCCTTCCCACCTCTGTACACACATATGCTTTGTCCTCTCTGCATGAAGGTAATCTCCTAAATCTTTCTTGAGTGAGCATTTACTTATTCTTCAAAACTCAGATTAAGAATCGATTCCTTTTGGAAGTCACAATCTCATCCCACTTCCCAATATTATAGCTCAACCCTTTTGGGTCTTGTTTCACTTTGTGCATACATACATACCATGCATGAGTTCCATAAAAAACACTGGAAATGTGCCTGTCTCCAATGATAAACTGAGCTTCCCCAGATCAATCTTAATCAATCTATGAGTCTTACAAGAGAACAAAGTAGGGTGCATTTCAAAGCATATGTGAGCTGTAGTCAGAAAATCCATTTTCAAAGTCCACACTCTTCCACTTAATATCTGTGACCACAACGGCCATTTAAGTTCTTACCTGAAGTTGCCTCCTCTTTTAAGAAGTAAATGATAATGATGACAAGTAAGTTGTAAAAAGGTGAAATGAGACTCAACATATGAAAGCATCTTTTCCCCTATAAAATGTTACAAATGTCTTACTTTCCCATGCCCACAAGAGCTCCTTGGGAGCAGACCCCATATTTTGATAGCTCTGTACTATTTTTTTTTTCCCTCTTCACAGTCACACATAGCTTAGTACTGATCTAGGACACAGTTTAGACTTCATAAAATACATTTTTTTAAAGTAGTAGTAAGAGAAGTAATGCTTTTCTTTAAAATTTGTAGAGAATTTTTTCTACAGAATTTCCCCGGAAAGGGAAAATACAAAGAAACATGAAAACTTAAAAACTAAACTTAGCACATTAATTAAATATCTGGTGATTAAAAAGAGTAAGAGCACAGAAATAATGAAAGTCAATCATGTCTACTACAGTGTGTCTTTGGTAGCTTTTTTGGAGGGGGCACAATTTAAAAAGACAGCAATTTGAATTTGTGGACTCTTTTCTCAGAGTTTGACCTGGGCAGAATTGAGAAGCAGACATTTTATTCTTTTAATTTTTGCCTCTAAGTCTGTCATCCTTTTCACCACTTGGAAACCCTTCCTCTCATTTGGAAGTTACTGTTACTGGAGTCTTGCTTCCAGGTGTCTTCCTAGAACTGACATTCCTAAAGATTTCTCATTACCTCTGACTTGCCCCTCCTTCTCCCTCAGCTATGTTTCTGTCTCCATGTTATTTTTAGCAAGTTATGATATAAAAACTACTATATCCATCAACTCAAGCAAAAACATCTGTTAGAAACACCATGCATGCTAGACTTTAGGAAATCTGTTATGGGTAAGATCCAGTCCTTGTTTCTAGGTAGCTCAACACTATTTTCAGGAGTATAGATAAATTGATATTCAGTCAGATAAGTACATGATGAAACACAGAGCAAAGCACTGCGAAAAATCCCCAGAAAAGGGCAGCTCACCAGACTGGGGGATATGAGGAAGGTGCCACAGAAGAAATTATTTTCAGGTGGGTTTTGGAGGGGGCTTACAAGTTGTCTGATAAAGTCCATAGTGGGCAGGAGGGGAGAGAACAGATGAATTCCAGGCAGAGAGAACTGCATTTTCAAATGCCTAAAGATAAGACATAACAGATTTAGAAGATAGCTGGAAGATGAATATGTTTTAAAAGCTCCTGAACTCAGCTGAGGATGTTTCCAGTGATAGGATATTGGGCTACTTAAGAGAGTACAATGGGGAAGTTTGGATTATGTGTATAAGGAGTATATTTGGTCTAAGGGAAACCACAACATGTATTACTGTTTAAACCTATCCCTCCGGTTCTTCTTCTTCAGCCATCCACCCCCCTACAGCCGGGCATGTGTCTCCTCTGTCCATGTGTTCCAACACCATCACCAATCTAATAACTGGTTAACCTCATATCTGTCTTTTGCATGTATCCAATCTCATCCATCCTGCCCTCCCTATACTGCCTAGCAAGACTTTATAAATCTCTCATATTGAACAGATGAGATGAAATGAACTCTTTTCATTCAATGCTAAGGGACAATAATAAACATATTCATTGTAATGGAACATAGCATTTATGCTTTATACTTACTAACTTTTTAAATACCCACTGATGTGGGTGTTATTATCTTTCTCACAAAACTCCAAAACAGGAAAATTTTCATCTTGTTTCTTGTGCAATATTTAATCATGTTAAAACACTATTACTTTTATTTTTTAACCTACATTCTGGTGTCAATTTATTTGAAAATAGGATGCTTCTTTTTCAAGTGTGTGGAACCTCTTTGCATTTGTGTATGTGTTTGTGAAAATCACCTTTACTAGACACATACTAAATGATTCCTCCAGAGAAGGAAATAAATGCAAAGTTTTTGAAATGATGATCATATATTACAAATTTCTCTGTATCTGTTGCAGGAACAGTGAATATTCTGTGTCATGTCAACAGTGCAGATTTGTCTTCTGCAGACATACAGCAGAATAGGAGGTACCAAACATGTAATTTGTTGTGACCTGTCTACAGAGTTTCTTGGAGTCGAGGATGCAGGAATTTCAGGGTTGAGGCTCTGCAGAGTCATCTTAAATGCCATAGGTTCTTACCTCTTCTGTAATGTGTATTTCTCTGACATTCTCTCTGCTTTACAGGAAATGTGTAAGTGTGTTACAATTTCATCACTGAGAAACACCTACTTTTTTTTTTATCATTTAGGGCTCAAACTAATGTTTAGGTTATCACTGAAAAGAGACTCATAGGCAAACTAATAGGCTATAATCTCATCAATATTTTTTAAACTATGAGGGAAATCAAACATTTTAATCCTAAATGTATCCACTTAAATGTAATACCAACATTAATTATAATTTGTGGTTTTCTATTTGTTGATGCAATTCATCTTGGAGACTAAATATACTTTTTCTCCATCATGATCATATTTTATTGTTTTGTTTACTGCTTTATACATTTTTATTTAAAATATTCTATAATTCAATATTAGATTTTTTTCTTAATTATCTAAATAGATGAGACATAACTTTGCTTTCACTGAAACTTACCCATGGTTTTATGGATTCATCATCATTACCCTCCTTAAAAGATATATATACATACTCTCTCAGTAAAGGCATGAGGTTCCTCTTGGGTAAGACCAGTTAATTGTTTTATTCAACTTCTAAAACTACCTGGGGAACCTCTAAACAAGCCTGTGTTTTTCTTAGGTATGGACCTATTCCCCAGGACTCTGTTGTCTACTGAGAAAGATAGAATTAGTATAAACATTAATCTTGATGAGAACCTACGCAAATTTGGTCATCAAATAGAGTTAAATGGAGACACCTGGGTAGCTCAGTGGGTTAAAGCCTCTGCTTTCGGCTCAGGTCATGATCCCAGGGTCTTGGGATCAAGCCCTGCCTTGGGCTCTCTGGTTGGCAGGGAGCCCGCTTCCTCCTCTCTCTCTCTGCCTACTTGTGATCTCTGTCTGTCAAATAAATAAATAAAATCTTTAAAAAAAATAGAGTTAAATGAAACAGTTAAGTTCCTCTATGGTTTAGGAGCTACCCCAAAATTAACCAAAATACTCCTGCACCTCTGCATCTTCTTAAATTTTGAAAAAGAGAAAAACAAACAAACAACTTATTCACAGGTAGATTAAAAAAACATGGATTGTTAAAGCTGTAATGGACCTAGGAGTCCTCAAGTATAAAACAACAAGGACTCTTTATGAAACTGTCCAATTGGTAACGAGCTCTTATTTAACTACTTTCTTTAATGACATTTGGTGAAGGAGAACTCAATGCTTCCTGAGATGGTCAATTTCATTTGAAAAGCTGTAATTGTGAGAGAGTTCTTAATGTTCCAATCTAAGTTTTGTAGTTTTCAAGACGAACGAAGTGATTTGGTCTCTTTTCCATTCAGCAGCTTCTAATGAGGAAGGATATATATCCTTCAGAACAAAGCACATATCTGATAACCTCTAAATCTGTTTATTATGAATTTGTTATTTAATAAGGAAGGAGTCTCTATTTTAAAATATAATATACATTATTGTAAAGGTAGTCCAAGGACCAAAAATATATTGACTTACTTCGAAGAAAAAAATTAAAATCATACGGAAAATCTTAACACGGTTAATAAATAAATACGTATTAAAAAAAGACATCTCAGATCAATGGAAAAGCAGGTAATAAATGGATTTGAAATATACATTTAGCAAAACAGAAAAGATGCCTTGTGGTTCTTATAGTATCATATACAAAATAGATTGAATTTTAACTAAGTACCTAAAGTTAAATAGTAAACTTTAGCCAAACTATAAAAAAATACTGCCTATTAAATATCTTCTGTATAAGAATTTTCTTAATGTAGAAGCAAGAGAAAAAATCTCAAAGGATTCAAATCTACAAATTCAAAGGTATAAAAATTGTAAGTTTTTGCATGTAAAGACAAAAACCAGAATTAAAAGGCAAAGAGAGTAGGAAAAACAGGGGCAACAAATATGATAGACCAAAGGTCAACCTCTTTATTTTATAGAAAAGTTCTTAAAATTAGTAGAAGAAAACATATCTCAAAAGACAAATGAGCAAATGAACATATTTTCCAAAAGCAGAAATACAAATAAACAATCATAAGGGAAACGTTCATTCATACAAGTAATCGGATGCAAATCAAAATAACAACAGAAAACACATTTTCCTATTAGCAATAATTCAACATTATAAAATTTAAGCTGGTAGAACCTTTATTGTACACTGGCATAGTCCTTTTGAATTTGCGTTTGGCATGATGTATCAAAACAATAAATATATGCATGTAGTGGAGTAATAACAGTTTCGATATTCCTCAGGAAATAATCTAAATATGGAAAAAGGCGATATCCATTAATGCCCATCCCAGTATTATTTATATTAGTCAAAGCAATTTAAAATAATGCAAAATAAATCAGTATTTAAAATAAGTATAAATGAATGGGTTATTATTATGATGTGTAGTAGGTTAATTATAACTAATAAAACACAAGGAAATGAGAACATCAGTCATGCAGATAGATGAAGGAACATTCTCAGTAGTGGGTCACTGAGTGCACAGTGCTGACCCAAGAACAAGCCTGGAATATCCATGGAAGAGAACAATCACTGGCGTGCTGGGGTCCTGAGAGCCGGGAAGAACGTTAGAAAATGAAGCGGGAGAGGCTACCCATGGGCAGAGCTGGGAAAAGGAGATCCTGAAGAGTCTTAATGAACAGTCTTGTTACTTAGGGATTGTTATCCTGAGTGAGGGGCTAGCGATTAGAGGGTTTTGAAAAGTCATGAAGTCTGACTAATTTATATATTTAAAAATTTTCCATGCCTGCACAAGGGCGAGGGAGAGAGTACATTGAGGATGGAGACTTTTGAACAACTTGGTGACAGATGATGAAGACCTCAACAAAGGGTAGTAGCATAGAAGGGATGAGAGAAGTGGGCAAATCATGGATATTTTGAAGATAGAGACAGACAAAATAATAGTAGGAATCTGAGAAAAAGAGCAGGGAGGATAGTACCAAGTTTATTTGTGGGTTTATGATCAGCAAAGTTGATAAAAGTTTACATTCATGATTTGAAAAGTAATACTCTTAGAAAACTTGTTAGAAAGGACCTCCCTTAAACAGCTAAATGGTAACCCCACTTTAATTAAAGCAAATATCAGACTTAACAGTGAAATACTGACAGCCTTCCCTTTATGAGACGACTAAAAATTAATTCTATCATCACCATTTCTACTCGACATTTAGAAAAGGGGTCTTTATCACACAACAGAACAATAAAATAAATAGACTCAAGATTGGATGGAAAAGACAAAACTCTCACTGTTCAGTGATGGTATCTGTATTTCATGATTTTGATATGCACTATCAAAAAAAATAAGTAAATTATTAGAATTTATAAGAGAGATTAGCAGGATGACCAGAGGAAAATAAAAATATAAACACCTCTTGCTTTTCTATAAACCATCAAAAACTAGTTAGAATATGAAATTTTAAAAATATGCCATTTATAATGTAATCAGAAATGCAAACTTCCTCTGATATATCTTTAAATAAAATTATAAAATTTAATTGAGAGGCCTTAAGGAAGACCTAAATAGATATACCATGTTTGTGACAGGAAAACGTGAAATATTGAAAAATGTCACTGTTCTCCATACTATCTTATGGATTCAATGCAATCTTAAGCAAAATCCTTACTTTTGGGGGTTAAATTTGGCAATAAATTTGACAAATTTGAATTTATTGTATAAAACAGCAAAAAAAGTCTAAATATCCAAGACATCCATAAAGAAGAAGGAAGGAAGGGGCACCTGAGTGGCTCAGTGGGTTAAAGCCTCTGCCTTCAGCTCAGGTCATGATCCCAGGGTCCTGGGATCGAGCCCAATGTCAGGGTCTCTGCTCAGTGGAAGTCTGCTTCTTCCTCTCTTTCTCTGCCTGCCTCTCTGCCTACTTGCGATCTCTCTCTGTGTCAAATAAAATGAAACTGTTAAAGAAAATAAAAATAAAATCTTAAGGGGCACCTAGGTGGCTCAGTGGGTTAAGCCTCTGTCTTCAGCTCAGGTCATGATCTCAGGGTCCTGGGATCAAGGCTCAGGTTGGGCTCTCTGCACAGGAGGGAGCCTGCTTCCCCCTCTCTCTGCCTGCCTCTCTGCCTACTTGTGATCTCTGTCTGTCAAATAAATAAATAAAATCTTAAAAAAAAAAAAAAAGAAGAAGAAGAAGAAGGAAGGAAGGAAGATGCATTGCACTAATATACAACAAAACTCCTTATAAAAATATAGTAATTCGAACAGTGTGATGATAGTCCTGAGCTAGACATATAGACAAAAAGGAAAATAACAGGAAGCCAGAAATTGATCCACACATACAGAGACAATACATGACAGAAATGGCATTCCAGATTAGTAGGAAAAGGAAGCCTTTTCTATAAATGTTCTGGGAAATGATGCATCCACATGGAAGAAGAATGAAATTACTTATTTAACACTTTGCATAAAAATTAGTTCCATGTGGACTCAAAACCTAAATGTGAACAGCCCATGAGAACTGCAACCGTCATTAAGTGTGGTGCCCAGACGTATGTAAAAAAGGTGTCCTCGGATATTAGCCACCAGACAACCTACCACCAACCAACAGCCCAACAAATTTCTCAAACCCAAATAGACAGAACTAAATAGATCAGTTAATAAAAGCAACTGAGGAAGTTCCTCACAGGGTTTTGAAAATATGGCCCAAGGCAAAGTGTGCCCAAGGGATTTGTGAAGAAACTTTTAGAACGTGTTCTACATCGTACTTATTGAGGCAGAGCCGATGCTCATCTTATCCCTATGAAATCTTTTTACAGATTTACAATGTAAATTTAAAAGGAAAGATAACATAAATAGTAGTGTTTGTCATCACAAAACAAATTTCTGCCAAAAATTAGAGATTTCAAATCTGATCCAAAAACCAAAAAACTCCCCTAAAATATCCTACTTTCTGGGATACAAAGTAAACAAAACTTGGAACTCAGAGAAGTCAGTGCTGAGACCAACGGAGACTTATTCCATAGACCACTGAGTGAGAGGCTCAAGGACCTCTGTGGAACACACAATTTCTGAGTTAAGTCTTTTCGACAATGGCAATGAGGAAGTCTTGAGTGGATCTCAGTGGGACTCATCAGAAGTTCTCCAAGTTCGGAGGAGTCAAGATGGCGGAGAAGGAGCAGGCTGAGCCGACATCAGGTAGCAGGAGATCAGCTAGATAGCTTATCAAACCATTGCGAACACATACAAATCCAATGGGAGATCGAAGAGAGGAAGAACAGCAATTCTGGAAACAGAAAATTGACCACTTTCTGGAAGGTAGGACCGGCGGAGAAGTGAATCGAAAGCAATGGGAAGATAGACCGTGGGGGAGGGGCCGGCTCCCGGCAAGCGGCGGAGCAACGGAGCACTAAATCGGGACTTTTAAAAGTCTGCTCCACGGAGGGACATCGCTCCAGAGGCTAAACTGGGGTGAAGCCCACGCGGGGTCAGCATGGCCCCAGGTCCCGCAGGGTCACAGAAGGATCGGGGTTGTCTGAGTGCCGCAGAGCTCGCAGGTATTAGAGCGGGGAAGCCGGCCACAGAGACAGAGCCGAGGAGTGAGCTCTCAGCTCGGGTTTACCTTGAACCAGTCACAGGCTGGGTGAGCTCGGAGCACGGCCAGAGGCCAGGGAAACGGGAGTGACTGGGGCTTTTCTCTGAGGGTGCACTGAGGAATGGGGCCCCGAACTCTCGGATCCTCCGGGCCGGAGATTGGGAGGCCGCCATTTTCATCCCCGTCCTCCGGACTCCACGGAAAGCGCTCAGAGAACAAAAGCTCCCGAAAGCGAAACCGAGCGGATTATTTAGTCCGGCCCCTGGTAACGGCGGTGCAGCTCTGCCTCGGGCAAAGACACTTGAGAATCACTACAACAGGCCCCTCCCCCAGAAGATCAACAAGAAATCCAGCCAAGACCAAGTTCACTTAACAAGGAGAGCAGAGGAATTCCAGAGGAGGAGAAAGCAAAGAGCAGAATTCATGGCTTTCTCCCCATGATGCTTTAGTCTTGCAGTTAATTTAATTTTTTCTTTAATTTAATTTTTTTTCTTTTTTTTTCTTTTTCTGCTAAATTTTTTTAAATTTTTACCCTTTTCTTTTTTAACATTTTTAAACTAGTTTATCTTAACAATACTTTTCCAAAAAAATAATAATCTTTTTTGAAACTTCATTATTATAGTCATATTTTATCCTTCATAATATTTAACTTTATTTTTTGTATTCACATAAGGGTTTTTTCTTCTAAAAAATTTGGGGTACAACTTCCTCTAGTGGATCAAAATATACCCTAAATCTAGCTCCGGGCTTCTTCTAGTCTCTAGCCTGAGCAAATTCTCTCCACTTTCATTTTCTTTATTCTCCCAACCAACTTACTTTATCAACTCCTTTTTTAGAAAGTAAAAAAAAAAAAAAAAAAAAAATTGGTTTTCATCTTTATAGGTATATTCCATCTCTTCATTGTGTTTACTCTTATATACGTTTTTCATTCCTTAAAATTTTGGGAGGTACTTTCTTCTAAGAGACCAAAATACCCCACAATTAAGTGGGTGACCCCGTTCTAGTCACCAGTCTAATATATATATTTTTTTCTTTTTTATATTTTTTCTTTATTTGTTTTCTTTTTTTAATTTTTTTTTTCTGAACTTCTTTTTATCCCCTTTCTCCCCCCCATGATTTGGGGTCTCTTCTGATTTGGTTAAAGGGCATTTTCCTGGGGTCTTTGCCACCGTTTTAGTCTTTTATTTGCTCCTTCATATACTCTTATCTGGAAAAAATGACAAGGTGGAAAAACTCACCACAAAAAAAAGAACAAGAGGCAGTACCAAAGGCTAGAGACCTGATCAATACAAACATTGGTAATATGTCAGATATAGAGTTCAGAATGACAATTCTCAAGGTTCTAGCTGGGCTCGAAAAAGGCATGAAAGATATTAGAGAAACCCTCTCTGGAGATATAAAAGCCCTTTCTGGAGAAATAAAAGAACTAAAATCTAACCAAGTTGAAATAAAAAAGAGCTATTAATGAGGTGCAATAAAAAATGGAGGCTCTTACTTCTAGGATAAATGAGGCAGAAGAGAGAATTAGTGATATAGAAGACCAAATGACAGAGAATAAAGAAGCTGAGCAAAAGAGGGACAAATAGCTACTGGACCACAAGTGGAGAATTCAAGAGATAAGTGACACCATAAGATGAAACAACATTAGAATAATTGGGATTCAAGAAGAAGAAAGAGAGAGGGGAGCAGAAGGTATATTGGAGAGAATTACTGTAGAGAATTTCCCTAATATGGCAAAGGGAACGAGCATCAAAACCCAGAAGGTGCAGAGAACCCCCCTCAAAATCAACAAGAATAGGTTCACACCCCATCACATAATAGTAAAATTTACAAGTCTTAGCGACAAAGAGAAAATCCTGAAAGCAGCCCGGGAAAAGAACATACAATGGTAAAAATATTAGATTGGCAGCAGACTTGTCTACAGAGACCTGGCAGGCCAGAAAGAACTGGCATGATATATTCAGAGCACTGAATGAGAAAAACATGCAGCCAAGAATACTATATCCAGCTAGGCTATCATTGAAAATAGAAGGAGAGATAAAAAGCTTCCAGGACAAACAAAAACTGAAAGAATGTGCAAACACCAAACCAGCTCTACAGAAAATATTGAAAGGGGTCCTCTAAGCAAAGAGAGAGCCTAAAAGTAGTAGATCAGAAAGGAACAGAGACAATATACAGTAACAGTCACCTTACAGGCAATAAAATGTCACTAAATGCATATCTCTCAATAGTTACCCTGAATGTTAATGGGATAAATGCCCCAATAAAAAGACACAGGGTATCAGAATGGAAAACAAACAAACAAACCCATCAATATGTTGTCTACAAGAAACTCATTTTAGACCCGAAGACACCTCCAGATTTAAAGTGAGGGGGTGGAAAGCAATTTACCATGCTAATGGACATCAGAAGAAAGCTGGGGTGGCAATCCTTATATCACATCAATTACATTTTAAGCCAAAGACTATAATAAGAGATGAGGAAGGACACTATATCATACTCAAAGGGTCTGTCCAACAAGAAGATCTAACAATTTTAAATATCTATGCCCCTAATGTGGGAGCAGCCAACTATATAAACCAATTAATAACAAAATCAAAGAAACACATCAACAATAACACAATAATAGTAGGGGACTTTAACACTCCCCTTACTGAAATGGACAGGTCATCCAAGCAAAAGATCAACAAGGAAATAAAGGCCTTAAATGACACACTGGACCAGATGGACATCACAGATATATTCAGAACATTTCATCCCAAAGCAACAGAATACACATTCGTCTCTAGTGCACATGGAATATTCTCCAGAATAGATCACATCCTGGGTCATAAATCAGGTCTCAACCAGTATCAAAAGATTGGGATCATTCCCTGCATATTTTCAGACCACAATGCTCTGAAGCTAGAACTCAATCACAAGAGGAAATTTGGAAAGAACCCAAATACATGGAGACTAAACAGCATCCTTCTAAAGAATGAATGGGTCAACCAG
>PISX010019027.1:0-39150 GCA_004024625.1 Mellivora capensis
CCCCCCTCCCGATCCCCCTCCCCAGAGCAACCCTCAGTTTGTTTTGTGAGATTAAGAGTTACTTATGGTTTGTCTCCCTCCCGATCCCATCTTGTTTCTTTTCCTACCTCCCCGAACCCCCCATGTTGCATCTACACTTCCTCATATCAGGGAGATCATATGATAGTTGTCTTTCTCTGATTGACTTATTTCACTAAGCATGATACCCTCTAGTTCCATCCACGTCGTTGCAAGTGGCAAGATTTCATTTCTTTTGATGGCTGCGTAGTATTCCATTGTGTATATATACCATATCTTCTTTATCCATTCATCTGTTGATGGACATCTAGGTTCTTTCCATAGTTTGGCTATTATAGACATTGCTGCTATAAACATTCGGGTGCACGTGCCCCTTCGGATCACTACGAGGTTTATCAGTTTTATAGATCTTTTTAAAGAACCAGCTTTTGGTTCATTTGATGTTTCTCTTTTGTTTTTCTGTTTTCAATTTCATCAGTTCTTTCTCTTATCCTTATATTTTCCTTTTGCCAAATTTGAGTATAATTTGTTCTTATTTTTCTAGTTTCTTGAAGTGAAATCTTAGATTATTGACTTGAAATCTTATTTCTTTTTAAAAAATTTTTAAAAGCTTTATTTATTTATTTTAGAAAGAGAGTGTGTGAGCAGGGGAAGGGACAGCGGGAGAGGGAAAGAAGAAGACTCCCCACTGAGTGTGGAGCTGGACATGGGTCCCATCCCACAACTTTGAGACCATGACCTGAGCCGAAATCAAGAGTTGGATGCCTAACCAACTGAGCCACCCAGGCACTCTGAGATCTTTCTTATTTCTAATACAAGTGTTTAATACTGTATATTACTCTCTAAGGTGTATGTCACAAATTTTTGAGATGTATTTTTGTGTCAATCAGTTCTTTTATAATTTGTCTCTTGTTGACTCCTGGGTTATTTAGAAGCATGTTATTTACTTTGTAAGTATTTGGGAATTTTCTAGATAATCTGATATTGATTTCTGATTGAATTCCATACAGTTAGATAACATACTTTGTATGATTTCAATTCTTTAAAAACTTTAGGGTTTGTTTCGTGATCCACAGTGTAGTGTATTTGCTGAATATTCCATGTGTACTTGAAAAGACTGTGTTCTGTTGGTGGGCACAGTGTTATATAAATGACAATTAGGCCAAAATATTTGATAGTATTATTCTGAACTTTTATATCCTTGCTGATTTTCTGTGTACTTGTTCTGTTGATTACTTAGAGGGGATTGTTGATGTACCTATCCTAGTATAAAATTGAATTTGTTCTGTTATTTTCCTTTCAAAGTTTTGCTTCATATATTTTGAAGCTCTGTTTTTAGATACATACACATTTAATATTGTTTTTTCTTCTTTATGAGTTTATTCTTTTATCTTTATGTAACAATCCTCTTTGTTCCTTATTGTCCTTGTTTGGAAGCTTATTTTGTTTGATATTAATAAACAACTTTCTTTTGGTTGGTGTTTTCATAGTATATCTTTTCCCATCCTTTTAACTTGACCCTATCTATATCTTTATATTTTTAGGTCTTTCCTGTAGAAAGCATATACTTAGGTCCTGTTTTTTAATACAATCTTACCATCTCTGTCTTTTAATTGGTTTGTTTGGGTCATTAATATTTAATGTCATTATTCATATAGTTGGATTTGGGTCTACCATTTTATTATTTGCTTTCTGTTTGTCTTTTCTTCTTTTGACACCTCTTATTACCACTTCTTTCCTTATTTTGGATTATTGGATGTTTTGAAAAGTCCATGAAAATCTCTCATTTGGACTTTTGGTCATATATCTTTGGTGTGTGTGTGTGTGTGTGTGTGTAGGTGAGAGAGAGAGAGAGTTTTTTTGCTCTGGGGATTACAGTATACATGCTTACCTTTTCATAAT
The DNA here is from genome assembly GCA_004024625.1 of Mellivora capensis. Lineage (NCBI taxonomy): Eukaryota > Metazoa > Chordata > Mammalia > Carnivora > Mustelidae > Mellivora > Mellivora capensis. The sequence goes on from PISX010019027.1 coordinate 1,921, forward strand.
CCACTTTGAGATAGTATTTTATTGATTGAATAAATTAAAAGCTCTACAACTGAACAGATTTCTTTACTGCATCCTTTTTATAATACTATTGTCTATATACATTAAAAACTCAATTTTTGCCTTCAGCAGTCATCCTAATTATAAGGAACTTAAGGAGAGACAAATAATCTCATATTTACCTATATGTTTACCATTTCTTTAGCTTTCCCTTTATTATTAAAGTTCTAAGTTATTTTAATATTATTTTCCTTCAGTTTGAAGAGCTTACTTTAGCATTTGTTTTAGGCCACATCATTGGGTGGTGATTTTCTCTGTTTTAAAACTCCGCTGAGAATGTCTCTATTTTACTTTTATAGCTAAATGGTATTTTATTGGATATTGATTTTCATTGGATATAGAATTTTAAAATATTAAAAGGTTTTTTCCCATTGTCTTCTAGTTTCCATCATTTCTAATGAGATTGCTGTTTTCCCTGTATGTGATGTGTTGATTTTGACTGCTTTCAAGTTTTTTAAAATTTTTTTGTTTTTTCAGCAATTTGATTATTGAATGTGTATTCTTTTCTTTGAATTTATTGTGTTTAGGGTTGGACAGACTTTCTCAATCTGTAAATGTATGTCTTTTGCTGTATTTAATGCATCCCTAGCATTTTTCCTGTACCAATCACTTTTTTTTTTTTCTTATTTTGGGACTGTAATGACATGAATATTAGATCTTTTGGTATTGCTCTACAAGTTCCTAAAGCTCTGATCACTTTTTTCTCAATTTGTTTTTCTCTATCCTTGAGATTCAATAATTTTGATTGTTCTTTTTTCAAATTTGTTGACCCTTTCCTGCACCTGTTATTTAATGCATCTAATGAATTTTCAAAATAATTCAATTACTGTATTTTTCAAGACTAAAATTTCTATTCAGTACTTTTCCATATTTTTAATTTTCCCATGAAAACTTATGTCTTTCCATTAATTTCAACAGTATTCATACTTACTCCTAGAGCATAAATATAAAAAGTGCTTTAAAGTTTTTGTCTGCTAATTCCAGTATCTGGACCATCTTGGGGTTAGAATCTCTTGATTGTATTTTCCCCTTTTTTGTCATGTTGAGTAATTTTAGACTGTATCCTGGATATTTTGAATACTATGTTGTGAGATTCTGGGTCCTAATTAAAATCTGCTGAAGAATGATGATTTTATTGTTGTTTGTTTTTCTTCTTTTCCTTCTCTTTTTCTTCTTCTTCCTCTTTCTCCTCCTCCTCCTCCTTCTTCTCATTCTCCTCCTTCCTCTTCTCCTTTTCCTCCTCCTCCTCTTCCTCCTTTCCTCCTCCTCCTCCTTCGTCTTCTTTGAGAGAGAGAGAAAGCGCCAACAAGATTAGGCTCAGATGACAAGTCTGTCTCACTTTTCATGGTAACAATGTCCATTCAGTTTTCAAAGCCTTTGTTATGTTGTTTGTATGTGTTGTTCTGGATTACTTTGGGATTTGTGTGGTTCCTTTTGTCATAATTTACTTTTCAAAGCCATTGCTTCTTTGGATCTGTTTCACACATGCATACTTCATGAATAGTCTGGAACTTGTTTTGATTCATACAGTTTTTTCAAGATTTCTTTCTCCAGCTCACTCCTTTCTGGGATTTTCTTCACATTCTCCTTCAGGGGTCCCTTTTCCCAGTTGTTTTTGTCATAAAAGTGGGTATGCCTCAGAGTTTTATCCTCATACCACAAACTCTCATGTAGCTCTATGGACTGAAGATGTCCAGAGGGCAAAGCTGTGAGAGGACAAAGAGAACAAAACTAACCAGCATCTCTTTCTACTCTTTAGACCACAGGATTCTCCTTTTCCAGTCCCTTTGGCCAGAGAGATGGGTTATTTCTTGGGGTCTTAGGTGTTTGTGTTACTCAGGGCTGGCCTTACATCAGGGCAGAGAGAAGAGAAAAAATACCAGCGATATCCTATCACATTCTTTGGTTTTCAGGAGCTCTTTTTCCTAGTTCTCTGGGTATAAAGGGGAGATTTCTCTTGGTGTTCTTTTCATGTCCTCCCACTATACAGTTCCTTGATTTGACCCATCTTTGGATCAAAGCCAAGAATTAAAAGAGGAAAATTTAATTCAGGAAATTTACCAATGTATATTTCTTCAAGTTTCTACTTCCCTCTCAATTTGTCTGGTACTGTTTTCTCCTCAGAGTCATCAGGGAGTTGGTTTTTGTATTCTGTACAGACCTTCACTTGTAATCAGTGGGAGACATGGGCGTTTATGGGCTTACTCCAGTCCTGCAAGTGTTACATCCTCCTTTTTAAAAATAAACAGTAGCACGTTATTTGGTATACCATTTAACATATTGTTTAGCACTTGTTTCTTTTTCTTTTACTTAATAATGCATTTGGAGATTTTAATAATGCTTTTAATAGTGACAGTAAAACAAGTTATTGAACACATTATGTTCTAGGCACCATAAGCACTATACATATATTAACTCATTAAATCCTTCAAGCAACCCTATTAGATAGATAGTATTATTCCCATTTTATAGTTATAAGAGAAATTAAGAAACTTGCCCAAGGTCATGTAACTTGTCAGCAGAGGAGCTACCTAGGTTGTCTGGTTCAAAAGTCCATGCATATAATGGAAATTATATAATTATGACAGTGATAATAGTATCCAATATGTAACTATCACATACCAGCCCATGCCAGCTAGAAAACTGCTATAGAGATAAACGTACAAATCATCTTCAGCATGAAGTATTCTGTTAGTCCAGTGTAGTGTAGCATTACTCGGGCAGCAAGTATATTCATTCTGTATATAGGAAATTGAGAAAAGTCAGGTGACTTGATGGAAAGGTGGCAGTAGGATTCTGTAGTACAGATAAGAGGTCTTTTCAATGACTATTGCTGCCCCTCTGGATGGTACAGTACATTTCTAGTCAGTGTATTTTGGAATAATAGAATCACAGGTGGTTCGATATGGAAGAGACTCACAAGGTCTAAATTTACCTCCCAATATTAGAAATCACATACCATGAAGTATTGGAAAGCATCCTCTAAAAGGTAAAGTGATATATGACTGTTAGTTGTTAGAGATAGGAAACAGTTCTAGAGAGTGAAAGCGATGAAATCCTCATCTTCATTGCCATCTTTGTAGCTGCATTTGTAGAACACAGATGTCCCAGGCACTTTGCAGGACCTGTCTCTGATGTTTAAAATAAGCCTTTAAAATAGCTGTTAGAACCCCCATATCTTTTGTATGAGGAATTGGATGCTCAGAGATCATAGGTAACTTGCCCAGGCACGGTGACACACTTGGGTCAAGGGTCATTCACACTTCTTTACTGAAGACTTCCTACCTATGAGTACTCACCATATACTAATCATGCATGTAATTACCATGTAATGTTTTGTCCTTGTTGGAATACTTTTTCTGAGTGAAGGTGCGGTGGGGGGAGGGGCTGGGTACTAGTAGTAATTATACTGGGACTGTCCTGGGCAAACTGAGACAAAGGATCATCTTAGCTATGTGCCTTTGTTTCCTGATTGCATAATTTATGTTTGCCATAGTTTGTTTGACTTAGGTGATATAAAATGTTCTAGAGGGCCAGTGTTCATGAGTATTGATTTTAATGGATCTGCTGTTCTGTTTTCCAGGTTTGTTAGAGATGAACCACACAGAGCTAGGTATTCCTTAATGTGGTGGACAGAGGTCACTTAAAAATTTTGCTCATTGTTGCTGAACAAAAAAGGACATCTTTTTAGCAAATGCAATTTTAAAATGTGAGTGTTGTGCAAAGACATGAAGAAAACCCTTAACTCAATATATATTTTGTAGATCTTCCTCTAGGGCTGAGTACTCATGAGCCTTTCAGGATGAGTATGATTAAATATGGACAAGAATAGATATTTTTCCCCCTCTATTACACTGAGATGTAGGAAGATCTATTGTCATGGGCTTCATGGAGGTAGAGCTTGGGAAATGAGAATGACTTGAACATGAACTTTCTGTTACACACTTAAGAAAAAGATATCTAGCCAACTGGTCATTATTTGTCAAGCTGGGTAATGTACCTTATTATGCATAAGCACATAATGCTGATCACAACTCCAAAGAAGGGAATGATCTTCCTATTTTGTACGGGGTAGGCAGTAGTTGTCATGTGCGTTCTCCCAAGGACTATTTTTGTGTATTACTTTTGTGGACCCTTTCTATCTCTCTGGGTTGCCTTTCCAAGCGTCCTTCCTTCTCTTCCATTGTTAGTCTGGAGGTCAGTGTGACCAGATAAGGCAATTAGAGCACAGGCTTTTAAGGATGCTAAATGTGAGGCTTCCCCTGTTTCAAGTAAAATGGGTGGGAGTTACATGAAGTTTACATCAACATCAGCATTCTTGCTTTGGACATTAGTAGTGAGACCATCACAATCTGATGATGACTCACTGGTACTTGTTTTTGTTTTGGTTTTCAAAAGAATGTAGTATACATTAGGGACCCTGCCAGGCACAAAGCAAGGCTTTACCCAGAAACTTGCCCAGGGTGCATGTGCATTCATTCTCCTTTCTGTCTTGTGCTGAAATGAGATAATGGTTGCCTGGAACACATGTAAATTACCAACATCAGAAGGTTCCTCGTGCCCTGGCCCTTCTTCATCTGTATGCATCACATTTGCTTAAACATATTGTCTGCGGGCAAAGTCCAATTATTTGGAACCAAGTTACTAATGATAAACGTAATGACTACAGTATATATCATTGTGCCCTGCCATGGAGCGAGGTGGGGTGGGGGGGAAGGGAGGAGCTACAGGGAATTGTCAGAATTGAAAGAACAAAACAAAACATTTCTTGCACAGAATAGCATGGTGGGGGGCACTTGTTCAAGATTCATTTTCTAGGCTGAAGTGATAAATTAGAGAATGCAGAGTAATTATAAATGAGACTCAAAATTGCTGTCACCTGACATTGCATTCCCTTTCTCTGTTTCCTAGCAATAATATTCTTGTAATGTTCTGTCTGGGTCCATCACAAACTGAGAAATGACTTTTGCTGTTTTTCTCATGGGTGGTTGATGCAGCAAATAACTGTTAAATGATGAATTTGGGTACTGTTACAGAGGCCAGGGGATTGCTAATCAAGACAATGGAGATTTTCTGTCTCTGGTTACAAAGATTTATGATCTAGGAATCTGAGAACTCAGTTCAGTTCTAACAGGGACCTAATCCAGCTCTTCCCAATAAAGGATATTCTAAACACCACCCAGTGGAGAGCTTTGGCCAGGCTAGCTGACCACTTGTACTTGACCATGCTCTCCCTGGGAAGGTTATTGAGCAATTAAATCACTCCTAGGATGGAAAAAAATATTTATGTTTTCTATGCATAATTGGGTTTCCTTTTCTTAATTTGATTGGACACCTTGTCCTTTCTCTTCTTTGTGTTTATAGGCTTTTAAAAAAATACATGTTGTGTCTGTTCATTCATTCATTGTACAGCCACAGATTGATCACTTGGCCCAAAGAGTCATGTTTAATTCTTCTCATTTTATTTTCATGACTGGTCTTTCTGAATGCATCACAGTTCTGAACCATTTCCCTCTTGCATAGTTCGTCTGGTTGTGAGATCATTTGAATGGAAGGAAGTGTCTCAGGTGACACTCCACATGCCATTTCCTGGCCATCATTCCATAATGGCATGCATGCACTACATCCTTATAGACTGAGTAGTCATGAGTTTATCTTTTTAAAGCCTGATTTTCATGCCATAAACTTCCAATTGTGTTTACTGTATGACTACCATGTTCATTTTTGGGGCTCTGCTTTCTGGATACTGTTTTCCATGCTTCTTTAGTCTACTTTGTCATCATTTTAAAAAAATTTTTTATTTATTTATTTTTGAGAGAGAGGGTGAGAGAGAAAGCATGAGCAGGGGGAGAGGCAGAGGAAGAAGCAGGCTCCCCACCAACCAGGGAGCCCAATGCGGGACTAGATCCCAGGACCCCAGAATCAACCTGAGCCTGGGGCAGATACTCAATCGACTGAGCCACCCAGACGCCCCAACATTATCATTATTTTAATGGCTCTGAATCATCGCTGTGATCCATCTTTCCTGCCACTAACTCTTCAGTGTGACATAAAACCTCCACTCCCAACTGGGTGGTTCTTATGGCCATCTTGCTATGAAGGAAGTAAATTTGGCTAATAGTAATGGAGTTCATATTAACATGGCACAAGCAGGTCATGTGTTTGTTATCTTAGGTAAAAGAATTTAAGAACTAGAGAATCCAGGGCTGATAATGGTGGTTCTACGAAGACATGAGGAGCCTAGGTTCTTTCTGTTTTTCCATTCCATAACCACAAGCAAGGAACTTCTATCCTCACAGTCAAGGGCTGACTACCGGAGATTCAGCCATCATGTCCTTCTTCTAGAAGAAAAGAAAGAGCAAGGGACAAATCAGTTCTCCTTTGAAAGAGTTTCTATGTAAGCCTCATATGGTGACCTTGGTTTCAATCTTATTGGTCATCTCTAGCTGAAGAGGCAGTTCAGAAATGTAACTTTGCAGTCTGGCGTATGAGAGTAAGGTTAGCTGTTGTAACAAATAAACCTCTAAATATAGTGGCTTCCCATGATAGGCCTTCATTTTTCTCTCATTGGAAAAAAATAAAGTTGTCTCTTGTTGCCAGTAGGCCTCCCTCCTGGGGACTGGGTCTCTCAGTCTCCTCTAGGACCTGCGTCCTTCCATTGAGTGGACATGTGATGAACAAAAATGGAGAGTCTTACGTGAGAGATGTTTCTGGGATAGCCTGGAAGGGCCCATATCACCCACTCATTCTCCATTGGCCAGAGATCAGCCCTATGACTGCACATTCCTGAAAGGCTGTTACCTAGTTCTGTGCCTGTGATAAGAGGGAAATGGGGTCAGGGAACAGCTGGCTGCTGGGCAGAGTGCTGCACCAGTAGTGCCAGGACTCTGTTAATAGGAAAGACATTCAGACACACTGTGTTGTGTGAAATGAGGGACAGTCTCAGTTGCACCTTCCACTCGTTTTTCCCATGGGTACTCTTCCTGTTCTGGTTTCCCCAGGTCGGGCCTCATCACTTCTGGGTCTTTGTGGTGACACCAGCCCTCGCCATGTTCTCTGTTCTCCAACTTCTTGTCCATCCTTCCAAATTTAGCTCTTGATTCTACAGTGACTTGTTTCTCTCTGTTCAGTGTTTCCTGGGTTTTGGTTTTTGTTTTCTAACCATGTGAAAGCAGATACATTATTCTCTTCTTCCATCATTGGTCATGGTTAACTGTGCCCTAGTAAGTGATGTGTCCTCATAAGAATGGCCAAGAAGTCCTTGATCAAGTCATTGCAAAGAAATAATGAGGCCAGGAGTTAAGTAGTTCAAGTTGACACTGTCTGGCCAACATCCAGAAGCCATTCGAAGGACCACCTGGTTTCTGTGGTTACGTGCGAACAGTGTCTGTCATGTGATCTGAATCTGGACAGGTCCCTCTCTCTTTCCTAGGTCGAAGTTTCCTCTAGAAAATTCCTACTCCTGTAAGGTTACTCACACGTCCCTGCTTTGCAAAGGTTCAGTGCTTGGTTTTGGCCAGGCAAGTGTTGATCTTTTCTCCGAGTTCTTATAATGTTTTGTGAATACTTTTATTTTGTTTTAGGTCCTCTTGCCTCATCAAAATAATTAATATTTCCTGATCACACTAAGGAGTGAGTATATAATTTTTCCATTTAATCCTAGAACAGCCCCAGGACACATGTGGTCTCACTTACCCCCACTGTGCTGTTTTCCTTGAGTTAAATTTTTTTTTTTTTAAATCATAAAATCTTCACATTTACTGAGAGGTACAGAGCGACAAATGAACAGATTACTATGTAACCACCACCCAGACTGAGCAAATATCGATTAACCTTTTGCTGTATTTGCTTCATATTTTTCCCACAAAAATGTTACAGCTGCAGGATCCAGTTATGGATACACACCTCATTCTCTTCCCGCCCAGAGTCAACCTGTACCTGAAGCTGCTGGTGCTTTCTTATTATATGGCTTCAGACTTTTAAGACATACATCTATACCGTGTGTCCTAGCAGTTTTGGGCCTGAGGATCATCAGTATATATCATGTGCGTTTTATAGAGGGACCTGAGTGGAATCAATCCTATAGGTATCTCTTAGTAACCTACTTTTGATCACCTGTTACTATGTTTTGGAGATTTATCCCTATTGATTCATGTAGGTCTCATCATTTAATTAACTGCTAGACTATTACACTGAATGACTATAGCATAGCTTACTTTTCTCATTGGGGATAGTTCCATCCTTCTAGAGTAATTGGGGTGTTGCATCCCTTTAGGTAAATACATGCAGCTCTAACTCTTCTCATTAGCCCTAATATTCCATGGCGTGGATACATTCTTCCACTGTTACTGGCCATTCATAGTGTTTTCCATTTCTTACAGTGCTGCTAAAAGCATTTTTACACATACATCATATTATCATGTGTTTATTTCTGTAGATTAGATTTCCTCAGATGCTGGCAAATAGGTACAGCCAGATTAGTTTCCAAAAATGTTATGGAGATTTCCAGGCAGCAACTTTCCCACGTAAATTGACCTTTTTTTCCCCAATCCGATGGGAAGGAAGGTGTCCTGTTGAGGTTTTATTTAGCATTTCCTGGACTGCTAGTAAGGCTGGGCATCATATGCTCACTGGCCATCCTGTGAACTGTGTGATTGTATCCTTGCCCACATTGAATTGAGGGACTGGAGCATTGCTGCTGGGCATGGTTTCTGTGAGCAGTGCCCCCTGTAGGGGTGTGTGTGTGTGTGTGTGTGTGTACATGAGCATTTGTGTGTGTGTGACAGCCTCAGTGGGAAGCAAGCCCTTGTTGTCACTGGGATATTAACTCTGTGTCCTCTGGGTTGCAATTATTCTTCTACCCCCACCCCAACCTGTTACTTGTTATACTTTGCTTACAGTATCTTTTACTGTGCCCCAATCTCTTATTTGAAAGTCTTGACTCTTTTCTCTTTTCCAACATAATTTTTGGGCTTGGTGTCCTTAGGACATTTGCATCTTTAACTCGTGGCATTAACTTAGACGTACTCTTGCCTCCTAAAATGTTCCCAGCATTTTTAATCGTAGCGTTTACTTGGAAATTTCAGCAATGTCTTTAGAGAACTCAGATTTCCTAGGTATGTCATGATAGCATGACGAAGGCATCCAAACTCATTTACTAAATATCGTTTGCCTGAGTGCTATAGCAAATGCTCGGCCAAGGAACAAGGATGGGACATGTGTTCTCATCTCTTCCATTTAAAAATTTCCACTTTGATCTCTTCTGTTCTAGTACTGTGAAGCTCGCTGGGAGAGAGAAAGAGGGTGGCCAGGAGGCATCTGTGTACCCTCGGTAGGGAGACCTGAGCTGGTATTTTTGTCTAAAAACTAAATAAAGAGATAAGGCCATTGTAACTGTCCCTGATACTCACCCTCAGGAAAGATGCCAGGACTGAAGCAGATGATCTCTTCAGTTCTTGCCATTTGCGAGGGTTGAAACAGAGTAATTTTTTTTTTCCCCTTAGTGAAGAAGGCGGGCAGCAGTGAGAATGGGGTTCATTTTGCTGCTGCGGCTGCTGCTGGTGAGGTAGAGATCTGATTTAATGGGGAAAACAATCTGTGTCTCCAATGTCTCTTTTTAAGAGTACTTTTCAGAAGCATTAGAGTGTGTGGCAAATGAAAAATAGTTAAATCATTTTAGTGTTATTGTGTGTGTGTGTGTGTGTGTGTGTGTGGTTTCGATAAATTTCCGCCGCCTCCTTTTGCTGAGAGGTTGGTGAAATGACTTTTGCCATTATGAGGATGAAGCGCCCATTCCAGGAAGGGCCTGGGGAGGGTGCAGACCAGTTGCTAGGCGTCTAGCAGATTCATGATTAGATGCAGAATAGAATTATTATTCTCCATGCAGTCAGCGAGGAGCAGAAGATGCTCGCAGACAAGTGTGGGAGGCAAAGTCTCTGGGTCCGAGGCCCTGCTCCCCGTGGGTGGGAGAGCCCGCCCCAAGCTCCTGGGCCACTCTCACCAGCAGCGGAAGGCCGCTCTCACCGTCTCCATCTCGCAGGTGGCCGAAGGGAGGCAAAAAGAGAGTGAGTTTAAGCAGCTTTCCTGAGATCACTCAGGCCAGAACGGAGGGCCTTCTCAGCTTCTCAAGGAACTTTCACTAAGTCGCTATCATTTCTCCTTTCCAGGGGACATGAGAATAGGAGTTCCTTTAGTTAAAAGGATGGCATTGGTAAGCCAGTGCTTGGCCCGAGTCTTGGTGCTTTTTTAAAGCTCTCACAGGGAACAAAAATGTGCCCCACCACTGGTGGATGGACATCTTTCAGGAAAAATACTCCAAACCCCAGCAAACCCTTGTTGTAGCCCATGGGCGTGACTACTGTTCCTGGATCTTGTGATCTCACCTGCTCCCTCCATCATGCAGCTGCACTCAGCCTGGCCGCCCACTCTTCCTCCACCATATGGGGCCCCTCATGTTCGGTTCCCCGTCCTGGAAGTCTTCTAGATGTGTCTGTGATCCCTTCCTTGTTCTGTCCTGTTCTCAGCACAGAGTCTTGCCCTGGCCATCCGGTCCGTGAATGCACACTCTTTTTCTGCTTTATCTTTGTTTCTACCTGGCCCGTATATGTTTACAATCTGCCTCCCCTTCCATGGAGTGGGAGCTTCCTGGGGAGGATGTGCGTTCCATCCCCCTCCCTCTCCCCAGGACCTGCCATCTCAGAGTGCACTCTCCTCCCTGCCAGCTCATGGACCTGTCACCTGCACCCCAAGGCAGCTGCAGGGTCAGCGGACCTTGCCACCATGCCTCACCACCTGCAGGAGCCCATGCAAGGGGACTGTGCCACATACAATGGTTGGCACCAGCTTGTCATTCAGGTTTCTGTGAGAGGGGCGTCTGTTTTCCGGGACCCAAAGCTAACTAATGGTTAAACTACAGATCGTTGCCACTGTCATTAAGGCTTATAGTCAAACAGGTCCTCATGTGGCTCCCAGGAAACACTTGGGCTTCGGGGAGAGATGGCCCTGGGTATGTCCCTTAATCCAGAGTAGTGGCTCAAACTCCTCAATGAGCCAATGTGGGGAGATGCCTCTGGGCAAGTAAGCCTTTTGGAACCCCTCAAATCACCTGTCCTGGGGAATCCTATAAATCTCAAAGCAGCCTGACCCTCACCAAGTACAGGGTCAAGGAAGGAAAGCCAGGGAATTTCGAATGGATGCCTTCTGCCTGGCACGGGGAAAGAGACAGGGGCACTGCTGTGCTGGAATGTTAAAAATCTCCCAGGGCCAGTAGAGGTGGAGGAAGCAGCCCGTGCTTTCCTTTCCATCATTTCTGTGCTGTGTCGTAGCTTCTGTGGCCAAGTCATGAGAAAAGCCCAGAGGACAACATCTCCAGGCATCTGGCCTCCATTTTGTGTGCGGTAGTATCTCCGGGAATGATCTTTTGTTTTGTGGGTGGCCACTAGGCAGTTTTATTCTTATTTTCATCCAGGAAGGGTGAGGGTCGTAATCAGCACCTCACAACAAATTGGTTGGTAGTCTGTGTTGTGCGGGATTGAATGTTGAATAAAGCTTTGCACCAAGTCACTAATGCCTAGGGATGAATGAACTTTTCTTTCAGCTGGGACAGTGTTAATGGGATCATGTTTTAGGAAATGGGAGAACTTGTCAATTGTGCCTGAAGATTAAGTCCGCTCTATTAATCAGGAGATGAATAATAAGATGTGTGGGCAGTTTAGAAGGACGAATTAGCAGGTGGGGAAATGTAAGGGTCAATCTTGAATCTACTGAGTTTTTATATTTTTGAAAAGAATAAAAACTATTATGTAGCATTTTAAGATAGAAAGGCAATAAGGAGGGGGCCTCATTTTAAAAGATGTGAGGAGTGGATTAGGAACATGAACAGAAAGTTCAAGCCGAAAATTCTTCCACCCTCCTTTAATGGAGAGCATGGGTACCTGGAAGTCAGAGGCAAAAGAACCTTCTCTCTTCAGTCCTTGGGACTGAAATGGGCAAACACTGTCAGAAACAGGAAGAAACCAAAGTTATTAGCCAGAGGGTTCTCTGGTTAAGAAAACTGCAGTGATTTAACCCATCAAAGTCCAGATTGCTGTTGACATAGTGTGGGAGAGAATTTGGACATTCTTTTGGGGGGCAAAATATAGCACCCCCCCATTCACTTTTATTACTTTTGCTGAATTATGAAATTAACTATACCCGAAGAGGTGGCATGGTTTAAAAATGAAAAAGCATGATTCTCACAACAAGCCACGGTTAGAACATTAGTTTATTATCTCAGTAAAATTTTTAACCTCTTTGAACTTATATTTTCTCAGGTGTAAAGTAGGCATAATGTTATCATGCAGGGTTCTTGGTAGAATTAGAAAATTATTGGCATATAGTTTTCAAAATAGACTTCTAATAAGGCTTTAGTAAGCAGTATAGATGTTGATGATGGTAGTGGTCATGGTGATGATGATGATGGTGATGGTTTTGATGGTGGTGGTGATGGTGGTGATCATAGTGGTTTTCATGGTGGTGGTGGTGATGATGGGGATGATGATGGTGGTGGTGGTAGTTTTCGTGGTGGTGGTGGTGGTGGTGGTGAACCTTGATGAGGTCAGTTTCCTCCTCTGTAAAATAAGGATAAATACTAATAATACAGATATGTATTTGTATTAGTTCCCTATTGCTGTTATAACAAATTGCCACAGCGTTGGTGGACTAAGACTACACAAATTTATCTTACAGTTCAAGGCAGAAATCCAGAAGTGTGTCTTATAGGCTAAAATAAACATGTTGGCAGGACTGTGTCCCTTCTGTGGGGGTCTAGGGAGAACCTGTTCTTAGCCTTTTTAAGCTTCTAGAAATTGTCAGCATTCCTTAACTCACATCTTCCTTCTGCAATAGCATCACTCCGACCACTGCTTCCAGCATCCTGTCTCCTCTGATTCTGATCTTCCTGCCTCCCTCTTATAAGGACCCTTGTGATGACATTGGGCCACCTGGGTTATCCAGTATCATAGCCCCATTTTAAGACCCTTAATCTAATCACAGCTGCAGAGTCCCTTTTGCTATGTAAGCCAACATTCATAGATCCCAGGGATTAGGACATGGATATCTTAAGGGGGCCATTATTCCATCTAAGTGCTGTGAACATCAGTGATATGTTTTATGTTTTACACATGCACACATACAGTTTGTTCTTAGTGATATGATTTGCACACACACAAAAAACCATTGCTCACTTCCCACAATCCTCTGGTGTGTTTATCATCTACCCTATTGAGGGCACTGGCTCTGGATTATGTTCTCCTTTTGTCAACGCACCTTTTTCGACTTCCTTCTTCCCTGATGTTTTTGCCTGTTGAAACATACTCATCCTTCAGGGCCTGTGTCAAGTTCCCCCTTCCCCACGAATAAGTTCCCTGATGTTATATATGAATGATCTCTATGAAGAAAAGTTCCTTGACCACCCTCCCCCCTTTTCTAAAAACACTTTTATTGGTGAAGGTGTTCAGGCTAATTGTGAACCCACATATACAAGGCTGATTCATACCAGTGAATACCAGCCCTATTTAGATATCCAGATATCCCAAAGGGTAAACTTCACCATATAATGGAGACATCTCCTCAGTAGGATATAGCTAGTTGGACTGAGTAAGAGGATTTAATTAGCTGGATAGTCATTTTGCATAGATGATTTATTGATAGCTTTCATTGTCCTTTTCTAAAATTTTCTCTACTTCATTAAATAAGGGTTTTTTTCGTTAAATAACTTTTAATGGAAAAATAATGCATGTACATAGTAAAGTGGATAAAAAAGAATTCTCCTCATTCTTAGGCCTCTTCCTAGAGGCAACGGTGTAATTTGCTTCTTGTCTCTTTCCAGAGATTGTGTGTGTGTATGTGCAGTGTGGGTGCAAATGAGAACATAATGGGCACTTTGCTCTACTCCTTCATTTTTTTCCCTTAGCAATATATCTCAGGGATAATTCTACATCCACACACATAAATCTATTTAATTACTTTAAAGGCTGCATAATACTTCATTGTATTTTTAGATTGTAATTTACTTAGCCAGTCCCCTATTATAGATATTTTGAATATTTCCAATGATTTGCTATTTCAAACTTTTGTATCTTTTTAAAGATTTTATTTATTTATTTATTTATCTATTTATTTTAAAGAATTTATTTATTTATTTGACAGAGAGAGACACACAGTAAGAGAGGGAGCACAAGCAGGGGGAGTGGGAGAGGGAGAAGCAGGCTTCCCGCAGAGTGGCAAGCCAGATGTAGGGTTCTATCCCAGGACTGTGGGATTTTGACCTGAGCTGAAGCAGACGCTTAATGACTGAGCCACCCAGGCACCCCTGATTTTATTTTTAAGTAATCTCTGCACCCTGTGTGGGGCTGGACTCTCACGCCCCTGGGACCAAGAGTTGCACATTCCACCCAACTGAGCCAGCCAGGGGCCCCTCAAACTTTTGATTTTTTTTTTTTTAACAGATTATTGATAGGCCTTCTATTTTTTTTTAAATGTAGATATAGCCAAATGTCCTTTTAATGTAGTAATTGTTATTATTATTAGTTTTTGGTGTTCAGTGTGGGGCTTGAACTCATGACATGACATCAAGACCTGAACTAAGATCAAGAGTCAGATGCTTAAATGATGGAACCACCCAGGTGCCCCAATGTAGTAATTATTATACCAATAAGGACTCTTTAATGCAGGATCTTGAAGAACTAATTAGAAAGGATATTGCTATGTGCATTTGGCTGGCATGGAACTTGAAAGACTTTTCCTTCAAGTTACCTATTGATCTACCTGCCCCTAACCAGAATTAAAATAAAAAGAGTGCTTAAAAATCAGAGCTTTCCAGGGGGTCCCAAGGAGTAGGGATGGCCATGTGAGAGCGGGCCAGCTGGGATTATCTGAAAATAGCCACCCCAGCTTTGCTGTTACTAAGGTGTTGCCCACCATTTGATGATGATGTCCTCCATCCCCTGGCATTATGAGGACATTGGATCATTGTAGTAGTCACAGGCTTAGTTCTGATCTCCTTATCGTAACGGATAGGAGTGAGAGAGAGGGCAACTCTGAAGAGCCACTTCTGTAGGGAGAATCTTTGTCAAACAGGAGATCTGTGTAGACCACAAGGAGATGTACCACCTGATAGGTCTGCACGGTTGACAAAGAAAGATGGCACATATCCTGGGAGTTCCAGTTTCATCCAGGTCCCTAACTTGTTGAGGAACAAGAATTCCTGTCCCCTCAAAGGCCCTTCTAGCTGGACTAAGAATCAGATTAACATGAGACAGAGTAATAAGAGAGAATAAATTTTTTATCCCTGCAAAAATCAAATTTAATAGATGTACAAAGAGAGAAGCCACATAGACATGGGAATTCCAAAGGCAGGCAAAATGAGGTACGTAAGTCATTCTGAACTAAGGAGAACGGTAGGGGCCTGGGACCTCAGAGGAAAAGGATGCATTTCCCAGGGTGATGAGAGGAGCAGAGGTTTGATAAGTAGCTGTTTGCGCTGCCATATAAATGGGTCACTCGGCTCAAGTTTACCTCTGTTACTAATCTTCATTCTGGGAAAGACCCTCAATTTCAATTCTTCCATGTGGTTAAGGGAGGGACAGAAGTTTTTCTTGAGCCTGCAGGGTGTCAAGTACCTTCAGCTCAAAATAATCCGCATGCCAGAGTGGTACATTTTGGGTGGGGTTGGGGGGGGCCCGGCCCCAACCCCTTTAACCCGTATCATCCAAGTGAAATATACCCTTGCAACAACACATCTGTGGCTCCCATGGACACTTTATGTGCCTTTCAGTGTTGCTAGCTTTTTAGCTGTGGCTCTAGGAGACTTTGTAATCCCAGAAGAACTGAGTCTTTTGTCCTGTCCCCACCTCCCGGAACCAGGCTTCCATGAAAGCTCCCTGTTGTTGAGCTAAGGGAAAAATGACTGACATAGTCACGCTCCATGTCAGATTTCACACGTGACTGGGAAAGGGCAGAGATAAAGTATGAGGCCCCGTCAGAGAATCGAAGGGGAAAAGGTGTGCCGTGTAACAAAGCTGGGGCCTTCAAATATGGCAGTATACATTCACTTGGAATTTATTTGTCTTCTGCATTTGGATCAGTGAAGCAATTAACAGTAAAGATTTCATGCCACAGAAAAAAACTCAAGAAACCAGAGATGTCACACGCAGTGACTGTGCTGGCATTTTGACGCCTTCTCCTGTGACAAGCGTTGTCATAACCCCAACTGTTCCGGTGGTTTCAGACACAGGGACGTATTCAGAATGAGAATTGATCCGGGCAAAAATCAGGCTAATGGTATGAATATTTAAGAATGTTTCGTCATGTTCCTGAAGCTGTTAGGAAAACTTGCTAGTCATTGTGGGATTTACCAAGTTGAAGAGGAAAATGGGATTTTGGAGTGACAAAGAAGAGCTATTTTCAGGAGAAGCCTCCCTATTTGTCTGCATAACTTACTAATGTTAAAGATAGGTCTCTAATTTGAGCTGGTTGGTGAGGCACGGGTCCAAATTAATAAGGGCCTGACTTATGGATTATTTTTTTTAAGAAATGGAATTTTGATACTTTTAGCTCAGTCATTAACATAAACTAACATATGGCTTTCAGTGTAATTGCCAAGTGGAGCTTTTAGAAGACACACTTTAATGAATAAACGTTCTGTCTAAATGGGATACCAATTTTCATGTGTGCATATTGATTCTTGAAGTATATGAAGGCAAAACTTTTCCTTTTGCCTTTTTTTTTTTTTTTTTTTTTTTTGCTTTCTTCGCATTGTTTTTCTGCCGGGGCATGGCTTTCTTGAGGTCAGTGGGCTGAATTAGCACTACAAAATGTTATTAGTGGCGTGTGAGTTAGTGGGGATAGTAGACCAAAGAGTACTATACTCTTTGTATACTCTGACCAGAAAGAGTAACGCCACTTCTGAAATGGTCTAATTTCTGCCTGGAGAGTTGCTTATACTGTCTGACTCCGCTACAGTCTTTATCTGTTCGGATCCTCTGGGGTCAGTGAGATTATTGTTAGAGTTAGCAGACAGGTTTCCTTATTTGAAGACTTGATTCTGGTCTGGAACAATAGGCCTGAAAGGCACCTATTTCTTAGATGCTCTAGACCCAAGGATCGCCAACTTCATTTTTCACTGTACAGTGTTTTTTTTCCCATTTTTTTTTCTCCCTTCAGCCCTTAATATTGTCCTGCCCTGACACTGGGGAAAAGAGTATGCTTAGTGGAAAAGAACATTTTAATTTGTGGCCCGAGGCCTGGGGGTAACGTCTGTCTGCCCAGTCTTCCAGCACAGTAATGGTCATAGGCCAGAGAGATGGTGTTCCCAGTTAATAACACAATCAATCTGATTTGTATGTAGAATGACTCAAAAGAACGAGAAGGCAATGATCCAGTGATAGCTGACTCTGAGCTAATAGGGCAGATCATTTCGGCACCATCTGATTATTTCTTGGTCTAATTTGGGATGGATGTAATTTTGCCGAGCGATTGGTTTCATGGACTATCGTGAACCAAAGAGACAGCTCTAGAATTCCTGATTCTTGCTCAAAATCAGAGGCATCCGTCTCTTTCAGGTGTCACCGGTTCAATTGGATGGACACTGGTGGAACATCTAAAATGTGCAAGTCACTCTAGGTTGTTGGAGGCTAAGTGTGTTTGTCCATCTTGTGATTAAATTACTATTGTCTGAGAAAAGAATTTATTTTGAAATTATATGCACTTAAAGCAGCCAGCCGAGTATTTTTAAATACTCTCGTATTTGTTCTTAACAATTTAACAACTTCAGGTTAAAGATCATTAGAAACTGGGAAAGCAAAATTCATAGATCCTTATTTTTGATTTTTATGGTAATAATTGGTAGGGAGTAGGTGGTTAGTAAGCATAGCTCTGGGCGTGGCTTACTGCTAACTTCTTGTCCCCCTTATCCATGGGGGCCCCCCAATGGATGCCTGAAATCACAGATAATACTGAATGCTCCATATCCTATGTTTTTCCCTATACCTGCATGCCTGTGATAAAGTTTAGTTGATAAATTAGGCATAGTCAGGGATTAGTTAGCGGTAACAGTAAAATAGACCAATTATAACAATATACTGTAATGAACATTACAAGAGTATAGTCTCTCTCAAAATATCTTCTTGTGCTGTACTCATCCTTGTGGTGGAGTGAGATGATAAAATGCCTACAGGATACGATGAAGTAGGTGAATGATGTAAGCATTGTGAAAAAACGTGAGGCTACATATCATCAGAAGGAGAATCTTCTGTTTCTAGGCCTTGGTTGATTGTGGGAAGTGAACCTCGGGAGAAGGGGGTCAACTGTATATAGAAGCAGATCTGGAGGTAAGGCACTCTGAATGGCTCTAGGGATTTTTTTTTTTTTTTTTTTAACAGCAGGCAGGTAAATTGCTATCTGTAGTTCACAAAACCATTAAAAACGCTGTATTTTCAGTAAACTCAGGAATATAAGGAATTCCCAGAGCTCTGCCTCCTTAATTTCATTGCCCTTCCATTGGTCAATTGGAGTTGGAATCTTTTGCCTCAGGCAGGACTGGATATGTCCCCTCTCTCCTCAGTGGCATGGGGTGGATTGGGGGCACTTTCTAGCAAGCATAGTCTAGGGCGTGGAAGATCCACCATTAAAATGTTGGGATTGCCTTCTCACAGCTGACTAGATAAAGCAAGATGAAACGGCCTTTTTCAGAGCCATCAGTTATAATGTTAAAGCAGAAGCCATTGTTTAGAATTCTTTAGCCAATATAGAAAATGTGACATTTCCCTGAATCTTGGAAATTCAGCTAGCAAAACATTGTTTATTTCCTCCTGAGTGCCTGGCTTACAATCTGAGTAAGCTGCCTCCAGGTGATGAGACTTGATTTGCTTTGAAATGTAGAAGAGAAAGGGGAAGGATTCAACTTTGGTAATTTGTACAGCTTATCTCCAGGAGCTGAAAATATGTAGTATTTCGAGAATAACTTTTTGTTTGACCTTTCAGTAATTTGTCACAGAGATTTAATTTAGATGGGAAATTGGTGTGTTTTTTTTAATGGAATGTTAGTGTTCTTTAAAAATCAAATAAATATGTTGTTACAACTCAAAGAAATGCAATCTTTAAAATGCTGGTATTTTTATTTCTCCCATGAGCATGTTTTTCCAAAGTCCTTAAACCATCTAAAAACCTGCCCTCTCCTCTTTCTTACCAAATTTGACTTATTTAACCAGGATGAAGGTCTACGGGGAGAAATGTCATATCCCAATGTCACAAACTTAATACTTTTACCAGTCAGGACAAATTGTGATCTCAGGATTCTTCAGCTGGAGAATATTACTTCAGCGTCCAGGCACACAAATGTGTGATTTAAAATATATCCAGGAAGACTCAAAGAATTTTTATGCTTTAAGAGAAACCTTTGAGGTTCCTTCTGCCTACACTAGCATAGAAATGTGGAGGAACACTTCGTGAAGGAGGAAAGGGACCGTAGCATTTTCTTCAACATGGAGTGGGAGGCCATTTATTTTGTGGGTCTATGACACTGGGGAGATGTAGAAAGCTAGACGGAGAAAGAGAGTAGAGCCTCCAGTGATGGTGATCATCAGAATTGCCTCGGGCGCCAGATTGTTAGGTATGGAAACACAGAAAGAGAGTGGCTTAGGATGCCTGCTGTCACCTAGGCAAGCACTTAAAGAAGCACAATGGCAGGTATCAGTATTAGCCAAGCACATGGGGTGGGAAGGCAGTTGAGAAAGCCTTCAAAGAGAGGGAAATATACCAGTGGGGGCCTTTAAAATATAAATGGAATTTTGCCAAGCAGAAAGAGAAAGGAATGGCATTGACTGAAGTGGAAAGGTGGGCAGGACTTGAAGCAAGGCCAGGGGTATGAAAGGGCATGGGCGTGTTTGGGAAACAGCCAGCTGACTGATGTGGTCAGGGTGGCGGGGGTGTGTTTGTGTTGGGGAAGTTGGCTGTAGAGTGGATGAGTCCACACAGCTGGGGTCCGGTCGACGAGAGCTTTGAGCACCATAGATCTCTTTCGAAGGAGTTTCAGCTTTATCTCGTAGACCTGAAACCTCGGGGTCTTAGGTAGGGCAGCAACATAACTAGATCTTTGCTGTAGAAAAGTAATGCCAGGATCAGATAGAAGGAAGCAGGTGGGAGGCAGGCTTGCTGGGGGCAGAGGGCCAGGATGGAGTCCTGGAAACAGACCAGAGTGTAAAACCAGAATTTGAGCCAGTGCATTGGTGTAGGGATGGAACAGACGGAATCTGAGAGTCTTGCTGAGACTCGAGCATACTTGGTGATGGAGAGATGAGGAGGAGTGAAGTAGATGGTGTCTAGGCTGGGTTACCAAATTGGTAGAAAGGAAAAAGAGCAGAGGAGGAAGTTTTGGGATACAGATGCTGTTTTTTACTTTGTTTATGGTGCTCTTCAGAGGCTGGGTGGGAGGTTGAGCCAGAAGGCCCTCGTAAGCAGCTGGAAGGATGAGATTGCCCATGAACGAAGATAAGGGGGACATCAGGAGACAGGGGTGGAAACTGGAAACAACTGATTTTTCATGGGGCAAGTGTGGAGTCATATGAAGGGAGAGCTGAGGATGCAGCCTGGGGGAGCACTGGGGTTTGATGACCGGAAAGGACCAGGTGGAGGTGGAGACACAATGGACAGGAGGTAGAAAGCGAGAACTGTGTTGTAGATCCAAGAAGAAGTGGGTTTTAGAAAGGAGGCCACACAAGAAACCAGTCGGATGAGCAGCAAGAAGCAGCCACTGGATCGAGCCCTAACCCTCCCCGGGGGTCAGACCACCTGGTTCCAGGCAAGTGGTGGCGGTTGGGGGTGGAGGAGTCCAAGTGCAGAGAGAAGGGGCCCCGGGCACAGGCAGAAGCAAACTGCCCTTTCAAGATGCAGGTGCGCTCAGTCTGGCTGGAAGTCTCTACCGTTCCGTTTTAGATGTGCAGCTGATACAGGGCAACCTCTTTTGACCTCTGTAGTTTTAAAATTGTAACTCTCTGTCCCTGCTTGTGTTCCTAGGAATTTATGTCATTGGATTGTCTGAAATCTTTATTGACTCTCAAATCATTGTTCTTGCCATCCTCCTTTCTGCTACCGGCCACCTCCCAGCTTGCCTCCCCCTCTTTCCCTTCCCCTTCCCTGCCCCGTCCTGCCCCACCCCAGCCCAGACACACACATCACTTTATTGTGTAATTACATTGAAAGTGCCCAAACTCTTCATTCATGTGTTTCTGCTTCTGATGTTTTTAATTAGCTGCCCTGCAACGGGGGAAGTGTCTTCAAGTGATTTCTATTTATTGCAGGAACAATAACAATTTATGCTAATCTTATATCTTCTCAGAAGGCCAGAGAGCTTTGTCTTTGGAAAGCTTGAAGAAGGTAAAATGCACATTGTTTGGCTAAATGAAGAGGCGAGGAGGTGGATTTGCATAGTGGGGAAGGTTGGCAGCTCACCCAAAGGCAGGGTGACCCTCCAGGCTGTTACCACCGCCCCCTCCACGCCCCTCCCCCCTTGAGCCCCCCCTCTCCCCACCGCAGTGCTTGAGAGCCAGGCTCCCTGACAGCAGCGTGCATCAGCCCAGGATAGTGTATGGAAAAGGACCATGCAGGGGTTAGGAAACCTAAATTTCCTTTTCTGAACCTTACTACCTATACAACTGAGCCCCGGCTTCTCTGTCTGCAAAATGGAGGCGACAGTCCCACCCTGTACACTTTTCGGGGTTGCGGCAAGAATGGATTAGTTGATGCGTGCCAAAGCGGTTTGTGAATGCCAAGTGCTACACGGCCTCTGCAGTTACTCATTTCTTTCTCCTTTAGGAAGGTAGTGAGAGAAAAGGTTTATGGAATTTTTTCAGCGCGTCCATCCCAAGGTAATGCCATTGAGTGGAACCAGGCAGATTTTTAGTTTTTTTTCCTATGGTAAAATGTACATAATATAAAATATCACCCTTTGACCATTTGTAAGCATGTAGTTTAGTGGCATTAAGTCAATTCACACCGTTGTGTAACCATCACCACCATCCACCTCCAGATGTCGTTTCTCTTCCCAAATGGAAACCCTGTCCCCATTAAACACTGACTCCCCATTCTCTGCTTCCCCAAACCTGGCAACCACCATTCCTCTTTCTAGGTGTGCGTTTGACAGCTCTGGGTACTTGTGTAAGCGGAATCGTATGGTACTTGTCCTTTCAATTCTGGCCTCTTCCCTTTAGTCTAACATCTTCGGGGTTCATCCACGTTGTGGCAGGTGCCAGAATTCCATCTCTTATATGGCTGAGTAATCATAGTCCGTTGTATGGATAGACCACATTTTGTTTATCCATTCATCTGTTGATGCATTTGTGGGTCATTCCCACCTTTCGGCTGTTGTGAATAATGTGGCTATGAACGTGGGTACACGAATATCTGTTTGAGGCCCTGCTCTCAGTTCTTCTGGTAGCATGCCCAGACCTGGGATCGCAGACTGAATTTCAACCTGAGAGAATGGGACTGTAGCCTTGGCTTTGTGACTCTACCGGGGAACTGTCGATGGAGAAGAGTCATGAAGTCATGGAGGGCATCCTTGGCCATCAGGGACCTGTCTTGTGTCCTTTCATAGGTAACTTGTGGTTAAGCCCCAGCCGCTTAGCACGTGAAGCCCTTTACGTATTGATGTCCCACTGTCCTGCCCTCACCCAGGGTTGCAGAAACGTCCATCCCTCCTGAAGTCAGGGACAAAGACAGAGAGCCCTCAATCCAGGAGCGGCAGCAGCCCACCAGCACTGGCTCCCATGGAGACCCTAGTCCCCTCCTTCTCCTGTCCTGGGTCCAGGGGTCAGTTCATACACAGAAACCTCACTTCCCACTTTGTTTTCCGGGAAGGGAAGAATTGGTTTCCTTTGGTGAAGTCTGTTGGCAGTGAATGTCTGACTCCACTCATCCCTCTGAGAAATCTGTTGTGGGTTTTTTGTATTTATGTTTCATAATTGTTGTTCTGGGTGGTTCTAAAAGGTTTCTGTTTCTGTGAGGCACATGGTACCATGAGGGAGAATCCTACTCAACTAGTGATTTTGGATTTGGGCAGATCTTTGTTCTTTTATTCTCCATTTGGTTCTTTGGTGGGAAGCTGATCTTTTGCCCCTCAGGTTTATATAATTAGATAGAGACATGAAGGTAGCTGAGCTTCTTCTCTTGAGTTTATGTTCCAGAAGGAACGCTGGCTGAAGACTCACAGTTAATTGCACTAAGTAAAGTGAATTCCTCTCACTGGAAGGGATTTTAAAATACATACATGTTTGTATTTTCTTTCGTCTATGACGGAGGCATACCCTTGTCAGATGGGTAAGGAAAGGAAGAGAAAAGTACATTTTCCTTGCTTGAGCATCTCTTTGATGTTGGCTGAAGAACAGAAACCATGAGGCTCGGATTGGGATGAACTTGGTCCTTCTAGTGGTTTCTTTTGATACATGACAGTTTGTCTCTAATTATAACCGTGTAGAAGCCATGTGTGATGTCTCTCTGAGGAAAAAAGAGTTGTTCCTTGAAGTCTAGGGACAGGAAGTGACTCAGTGGACCACAGTTTTTCCTTGCTCCATGTGCACAGAGCCCAAGTTAGTGGGGCCTGGAGTGGGCAGAGCCTACTTCTGTTTCAGGCCTCAGGGAAGTTCTGCACCCCCCAGGCCGAGTGTGGGACCCAGGCCCTGCCTACTGGCAGATGGAGGAGGTGACAGGGGTTGGGTACACAGTGGCCACTGAGGTGCTGGGCTCTGAGGCTCGCTGACCACAGGGTCTTCTGCAGAGAAATGAACTCTCTGACCCCAAATGTCCAGGTTGTATTTCCAGTGTGTTATTCTGCCTTTGTAGAGTTCTCTTCACAGTTTCAGGCAGAAAAGTCTCCCCCACTCAGGGCATCATGTATGCCTTTGTTTCAGAAAACAAGTTAGTGAGAACTTTCGGGTCCCGACCAATTAATTAACCCCATGTCGTTACCATGTGTTACACCAACTCATACTTCAGTTACATCTTTACCTGTTGGCGAGAATTAGTTGATGTTTGTGACAGGCTCTGAAATTTTCTTGGAATAGAGGGGCCTGTGAGCTATCTAGAAATTTGAGCATTACTTTCTTGCTTACTTGGGGGTGGGGGTGCTGGCCCCAGGGATGGACATGCACTTTCTCTGCAGGAACCAATCTGGGAGCATCCAAGTTTGCTCTGAGGTGACTGCCACCATGTTGTTCTGCAGGGGCTGGGAGCTGCGCCGACCCAGGCAGACATCCCCGTGTCCCCTTGCACTAGGGCGCTTTGCGTGTGTGCCCTGGTTTGCCTAGAGAAGTCCAGTATGTAGTGATGCTGGCCAAAAAGTAGCAGTCATGCTGGCAATTGTTACTATTCCTTAATCCTTGGGAACGGGATCACAGGAGACCCCGGGGATCCCCAACTCCCGAATCTAAGCCTTCTTCTTCTTTTTCTCCTTCTTTGTTCACAGTGGGGCGTTTTCTGAAGTGGTCTTAGCTGAAGAGAAGGCCAGTGGCAGACTCTTTGCGGTGAAGTGCATCCCCAAGAAGGCGCTGAAGGGCAAGGAGAGCAGCATAGAGAACGAGATCGCTGTTCTGAGAAAGTAAGTACCCCAGGGGACAGCCTCCTTCCCCTACCACCTTCGGATTCTTTGGGTCCCCATCCAGGGGAAGGGGAGGGCGCCAGGAGCTGGGCGCCTGGAGGTCAATGATCCCGGAATGCTGGAGGGGGTGGGTGCTGTTACCGATGACTGACATTCCTGTGGTGCGTTCAGAGCACGTTGTGTGTATCTGTATCTATCTATCTATTGATCGATCGATATCTATCTCATCTCACCCCTTTTGTGGCAGCCATTGGAGTTACGATTTCCAAAGAACGTACCACAGTCAGGTAGACTTGGTTTTGAACTCATGCTAGCTTGGGGACCTGGGGCTGGTCACTGAACTCCGAGGCTTCCCCATGAAGAGAAGTTAAGAATCTCTCTCTCACCGAAGTCCTCAGGAGGAAGGGAGGTGATGCCTAATTAGCGTTTCTAGGGCACTTTCCATGGCACCTGCTACGTCGTGACTCATGAGTGCTCAATAGGGGGTAGCTAACGCCGTCCCCGCTGCTCATACTGTTTCTGTTATCGTGTTGTTGAGGCTTGATTTTACAAGCAAGAGATGAAGCTCAGAATAATGTCACTTGTCCAGTGCTCTGTGGCTCCTAGGGAGCAGAGCCTGGAGTGCCAACACCACCAGAATCCTTTGCACACTCTTTAATGGGTCTTCTGCTTCCTGCCACACACATGGCTCCTGGCATCCAGCAAGTTCCACAGAGAATACTGTTCAAGAGCTTTGCCTCTTCGTTGGGTTTTAATTTTGTTTGCCATGTGTGCTAGAACTGAATCAAAATCCCGCCTCCAGCATGGTGACACACACAGAGCCATTCTGATGTGGCTGGACCCCCCCCCCCCCAAAGTGATGTCTTAATGGTGTGCCGTCCATTCTGTTCCCTGTGTCACCACGATCAAGCCATTCCCTTGTGTCTCTGGGTTGGGAGAATAAGCCCTTATAGGGTACCTGCTTTTGCATGTTTGGGGAGTGTATCGGAGGATTATGCTATGAAATTTTTAAGAGCTTCTATTAATAAAGGATGTTAGAAATATCCTTGAAATGTTTGGGGTTTGGAGTCGGCACAGAGCAAGAATCTGCACAGATAAGCAAAGCAGAGTGGGAACAGGCCTTCTAGGGGCTCAAAACAAAATGTTACCTACTTACATTCCTCTCCCACTTGTCTCTCTGGGACCCCTAGTGCCTGATGAATGGTGCTGTCTTGCCCTTGGTGCAGACCCAGGGCCACCAATGTGGTCAGGATGGTCTGTCCTGTTCTGCTCTTGTATGTGATACGTGTTCCAGAACAAATGGGTCTCAACAGCTTTTCAGAGGAAGGACGTTTGCTTATTTGTTTGGTTGTTTGGTTGGTTTCTAGGTTCTCTGGATTGTCTATCTGGGACCCAAACAGTTTCAGATTGTCCTGGGGAGGATTGCATGAAATGATCCTATGGATGAGAATTTGGGACAACCAATCACTCTAAGTACATTAACATCAAGCAGGAAGACAGCATGTTAATGAAACATCTATTTAAATTGCTCATTTTCCAATATGAACTCAGCACTGGGGGAAGAGGGCGTTTGCTAGGTCTTGCAGCCATGCTGCAGATATATGACATTTCAGATGGAATTCTGAGTGGGCCCAGAACCTTCCAGAGTGTTGACCGTGGGCACAGGGGCTGCCCACAGCCGAACTGAGAATGGCACCTTTATTTTTAGGCGACTCCCTCATAGGCTTCAAAGCCACAAAGCCAGGGAAGTCGGGTCTTATCCTCAGAGTTATTCTGTGTGTACACGGGCAGGGGGCGCAGAGACTTCAGAGGCCAGCCTTGGTTTTTGCTGTGGTCATTCTGCTCTAATTAGTGTCTCAACCGGCGCCTGTGTCAGTAATCACTTCCCGGGAGAGGGCATTGAACAGCAGGGAGGGCTGGAGTTTGGAGTAACTCATTTTGGTCACTTCTCACTATCAGCTGTTGAAGTGCCTTGAAGTGTGACCCTTCTTTCGGGAATAAAGAACAAAGAAATGATTTCTCAAGGGATAAGAAGGTGATAAATCTCCCATGCTGATTGATTGATTGATTGATTTGGGTTCTCTCCAATGATTTATAAGTGGAAAACGAGGCAGTTACACATCTTAAGCAGCCAAAAGCGGGGGCTCCTGGGTGGCTCAGTCATTAAGTGTCTGCCTTCGGCTCAGGTCATGATCCCAGGGTCCTGGGATCGAGCCCTGCATCGGGCTCCCTGCTCCCCAGGAAGCCTGCTTCTCCCTCTCCCACTGCCCCTGCTTGTGTTCCCTCTCTCACTATGTCTCTCTGTCAAATAAATAAAATCTTAAAAAAAAGAGGCAGCCAAAAGCAAAGCATACAAATGGTAAAGAAAAACAGTTTTGGAAAGGTTAGAGTGGCATCGTCACAACATTCAAACATTTAACCAATATTTCATAAATTCCTATGCGTCAGGTGGCACTGGCACTGCTAGGCACCGAGGTTGGAAAGATAAGATGTCATTCTGGCCTTCTGGGAGCTTCCAGCTGTGTTATAAGTAAGTGTGATAATGTAGATGCTGTGAGAGAAGGTCTGACCACGGGCTCAAGGCGCAGGCTGCCCAGTTCTTCCTTCAAGGAGGGGTATGAGCCAAGGTTGTATTTTGCTGGGGGCAGAAAGGGAGTTCCTCAAACCAGGAGGGGGTCGCATCAGCAGAGGTCAGGGGATGGGAGGCAGGCTGGTGTGCTGGGAAATGGCTCATTTGACTATGGCAGACTGTTCAAGGTGAGGGACAGAGACCTGAGGTTGGAGAAGTTGTACTGGGGGTGATCGCATACCCAACTTTGGACTTTGAACATCATTCTGTAGACAGTGGGGGGCCACTGAAGGATTTTAGTGGAAGAGCATGATCAAGATTGTTTCATTAAGATTATTGTGGTGGAACGCTGGATGGATCTGAGGGGGTGAGACTTAGTGCAGGGGAGTGGTTTGGAGGCCGTTGGAGGAGACTGGGAAGCAATGCTTTGAAACAGGAGCTGTGAGCTAGGATGGGAGAGACAGAGATGAGGGTGTGTACAAAATGGAATGCCTAAGACTTAGGGATCTGGAAGAAGTGGGGAGAAGGTTGAGAAGAGATAGGATTCCAGGATAACCCTCAGGTTTCTGATTGGATAACTGAGATCAGGAGTGCGAGCACTGGAGGGCAGGTGATGAGTTCTGATTTAGACACACTGAGCTTGAAGGTCTTGGCATGGCCAGATGAGGATGGCCACTTGACTAGCTAGGTCTGGAACGTGGCTGTGATCTGGGCTTGCTGGATATTAAAACTTTCCGAAACCAATAGAACAGAAAACCTTGTGATACTTTCCATAGCTAAATCATTTAGATGAGGTTGCAAAGAGACCTGCTTTATTCCAAATTCTGCTATATATCCCAGCCATTTGTGTATTTCTGGGCCATTTTTCATCGAAGCAGGCCCATCTGAGCATGGCTTGTCCTACGATGTGCTGAGTTCATTGCAGGGTGAGAGATTTATGTCTTTCATTGAATAGAAGTAATGTAGCTAATTTATCCTTAAGCATGTCTTCATACTTGCTCTGAAAATAGTTCTAAAATGAATTTTCTACTTGATAAGTGGATATGAAGCCAGGCTCAGAGGGAATAACAAGTGACAAGCATCGTGGTGGACAGTCGCTACGTAGCAGAGAGCTGCTGGCCTGACTTTGGCATCCAGGGGGCTGGATAGCTCTGATTCCATGTCAGTTTCCCTAACAGCATGGCTGGTTTTTGTCCCACGAATGGAGACTTTTGTGCCTTATGGAGTATCATATGTGATATCATCCCCTCATTGCATTATAGAGCTTATAGTTTTTGTGCTATTATTTACTTAGAGGGCAAGCACTACCCAAATCTCATTTCAGGACAACACACAAGACATTTTGTGGAGGAGGAGAAAGGCAAATATATAACCAGGCTGCATTTAAATGAGAGATGAAGAGAGAGGGAGATGGAAAACAAATGTATCTAGAGGATCCCTTTTCCTAATGGTGGGGGGAGGGGACTGAGGCTCAGCTGGGTTGCAGGAGCACCATCTGAATGAAACGTGGCCCTGGAGCTCAACATGCCTTTCCAATGCATACTTTGTAGGCTGCAGAGATTATCTTGCTGTGGGGGGTGGGGGTGGGCAGGAGGGGGGCAGGGATCTGGGTAGGACTGGCTTTTAAATTGGATGTTCTCCATCTGGGTACACTGGGGAGTCTCAGTTGAACATCTTTGTCATTTTCTCCCTAAATCAGTGGCTCTTCACCCACACTAAAATCATCTCGAATGCTTTTCAGAACATCAGATGCTCAGGCTCCATCCGAGACCAACTACGTTGGAGGTTATGGGGAGTGCTGCCCCTGCTCCCCACCTAGCGATTTAGACACTCAGCTGGCTGTGTTGAGAAAAGAATCTTGGAGCACTGAAAAAATAAAATTAAATTAAAAAGAAAAAAAGAAGAAGAGCTGCTTAGGGCCCTTGCCTCCTAGTCGCACCACCCAGGGGGTGAAAGCGCTCTTTCGTGCCCAGCAGCGTGGAAAGATGTGTCCACACACAAACACGCCAGACAGTGCTTCCTTTAGGTGAGAGGTTTCTCTTAGAGGAGGGAACTCAAAGAGCTGGATTTCATCGGAAGCAAGGGAAATTGACTTGAGCCCGCCATCCGGTTCGTGGGGAGCAAGCACAAGCTGCTGGCTGAGCTCAAGAGGGGCTGCTGGCTCTTTGAAGGGGGCAGAAGAAAGAGGGGTAGGAAGAGCCATTCCTGGACTGAAGAAGCTGGTGTTGGGGTTGGTCAAGGCAGCACGACTCAGCGACCGGTACACGGTCTGAAGGGGATCAAGGCCGCTGAAGGGGGCAGATGCCAAAGCCCAGGATTCCCTATGGCCAAGGTAAGGATGGGTTGCAGGAAGTGTGGTGAAGCTGGGCCTTCTGGAGAGAGAGTGAATCAACACTTAGCCAGACACCAGCAGAACTCCAGAGGCCTTGGAGCTCCTTGCGGTAGCCTGGTTCTCTGGTTTTCTTAGACCAGACACATTTCTCTCCGTGCAGACTAACTGGGGGGGAAGGCAGCTTGAGCACCCGAAGGCAAGGACAGCTGGTT
The DNA here is from genome assembly GCA_004024625.1 of Mellivora capensis. Classification (NCBI taxonomy): domain Eukaryota; kingdom Metazoa; phylum Chordata; class Mammalia; order Carnivora; family Mustelidae; genus Mellivora; species Mellivora capensis. The sequence goes on from PISX010019027.1 coordinate 31,719, forward strand.
TTGTATTAAGTAATAGCCTTCAGAGGAAGGTTTCCCCATAGATGAACTCATTGAAATCTGGCTTGCTTCTGTTCCTGTAGCTTTGTTCTCATGGCAGGCTGGCCCTGTTCACGTGTTGAAATCACTGCCAAATGCCAGTTTATTGTTGTATTAGAGAAACATACGCTTCAATAGAAATTCATTGATTCAGAGTGAACAAAACCACTTTTCCAGTGGCTGAAAATGGCTAAGCTGGTAAAGCAGACACTCAGAGTTTCTCAGGCACCAAGATAGCTTTAGAAGGATCTGTGTGGTGTGATCTATCTCGAAGAGAATATTCTAACAGAGGGAGACCTGTCGTTCTGGAATTAAGGACACAGGCAGGAAGTATGAAGAGTCATGGCAAAGGGCATGTGATAACCCATAGGGAAGGAGGTATATCTTTTAGGATCCCAGAACCTTTGCCTACCCCAGAAAACCCTTAGTGCAAGGTCCTTAATGTAGAAAAAAAACATGTCATTCCATTAAAACAGAGGTTGAGGGAGGCACTGTGCATGATTTGGTGGGTGCTTTTACTGTGCGATTGAAGCCACAGTCTTGCCAAGCTTGGAGCAGGCATGTGGGGGGGATCTGCTGAATGATCCCAGGCCTGCTGGCAGGTGGACACAATCCCGGCAGCCCCTGTTCAAACCAGGCTCTTTGAAAGCATCGAAGTCCAGAGAAGAGATGACTCTCTTCCCTATGGCTCTAGTAGAGACTTGACCTCAGTCTTGCCTAATTTGCTTTGTTGCCCCCTCTTTTGCTCTACACTAAGACTTCTCTGTTTCTGGGAGCCCTGTGGGTCTGACTCCTGAGGGAGGAGACTTTCCCTGCCAGGCAGGCAGTCAACTCCGCTTCGGTCAGACCATCATTTGGCACTTGTATTTCAGCTTAACATTGTACGTGTGGTTAAGAAATCAAAATGGCCAATTGCCAACCCAACTGTAGAGCCCGAGAAGCTACATTTCATGCTTCCTAGTGACCTTCACCTGGTACTTTGTCCATAGGAGATAGTCTAGGAACATTTTTTAAAATCTGATCTGAGATCAAATTTTTATTATTATGATTACATTATTGTTGAGATATGTTATTTTATTATCAATATCTTGGGCATGGCTTACAGAACTCCAAGAACAGAGGGAAAATATGATTGGTGGTATCCCTTACTAGAAAGCAGAGATGTTCAAACTAGCCTGAGCCGGCATGTTGGTTTTCCTGTCTGGTGTCCACGAACCTCTGGGGCCTCTCCCTGCCTATGGCTTCTGCTTCCCAAACACTACCTTCAGTGTGGTTTTCATGGACTGGCCGGCCTCCCTTTCCTCAGTGCTGGCTCCCACAGCTCTGTGAAATGAGAGCATCAAGGCATGTCCCATGTTAATTCTACAAGGTCACCTGCATAATGGAATCCAAACTCTTTTGTGAACAAGCCCCCTGCATTGTGATCTCGCTGTCTCACGTGGACCTCCCTGCTCCCATGCCCCACATCGTAGTTGAGGTCCCCCCAAAAGGAAAAGGTGATTCCTGAACAGGCGATTCAGGCCTCTGCCTCTCCTTGCTGCTCCTGCCTACATCAGTGGGCCATGCCTGAGACGGAGATGCCCCTCCTTAAAGATGTCCCTTTTGATTGTCCCTTCCCTCTGAGACTTTACGGCCCCAGTGTTTACCCTCTGTCCTTCCTGCCACTGCCTGTGAGGCCTGCTTCCTGAATTCAGCCCTGAACTGAAGCCATGAGGGTAAGGATGGAGGCCAGGATTGGGTGGGGGATTCAAGGGACAGAAAAAGGTTAGAAGCACTGAGGAAGGGAAGAGGGACCAGGGGAAGGAAGGCATCTGTCCTGATTTACAGCCCTCTCTGGCTTTGTGACACAGAGGATGGCAAGAGTCTCAGCCAACGCGGGCATTCTAGAAGAGGCAGGTTTGAGGGGAAGGTGAGTTTCCTATGGCAACAGAGCAGACTTAAATCCAGTCTGGCTGTTCTTACCACCTTTTATACTATATATATGACTCTGCAGATATTTTGAGTAGTTGAAGAAACAATGTGTTTTATCGCACTTTTCAAGACCGTGTCAGTTACTTGCAGGCTTGTTTCCATGCTTTAGCTCCCTGCTACCTAGTCTGGTCCTTGGGGAGTCAACCTCGTGTGGGCTGGTTGGCTGTTTAAATCGCTCTAATAATATATTGTGGCAAATGTTTTCCCCCTTCTTCTGTGAACTTACTGAGCTAATGACTTCTACGGATTTCACTTAAATGATTCCAACAGAAATGTATATATATTTTGTAACCTAATAGTCTTAGAAAGTCAGAAGAGCTTTTATTGGAGGATCACACAGCAGGAACAAGTAAGTACAGGAGTGCTGAGCTAGAGGATAAATGGCCAATGCAGAAAAAGAAATAAACATACACCGACGGCTTGTGGTTACTCTTCTGTTAAACTTTACGTTTTGTCAAATCGGTCCTCTCTGCATGGTTTTGGCATTATTTATATGGGCAGAGAAATGGTTTTAGTGAAGTTTTATTTATGATTGATCCTGTAGTTTAAGCTAGGCATCATTTGGTGAATAATTTTTTTTAAAAGATTTTTATTTAACAGACAGAGATCCCAAGTAGGCAGAGAGGCAGGCAGAGAGAGAGAGGGAAGCAGGCTCCCCGCTGAATAGAGAGCCCAATGCTGGGCTCGATCCCAGGGCCCTGAGATCATGACCTGAGCTGAAGACAGAGGCTTAACCCTCTGAGCCACCCAGGTGCCCTGTGAATAAATTTTATTTTATATACTTGAAGTTCAAGGTTATCATTGGAGTGGTTTAAACAGTCCCCATTTTAAAGTTGTATGGCTGACTGACTTCTTGAAGTCAGCTTAAAGTTGAGGCCAGAGTCTTAGGTGACTGCTCTGGAGTTTTTAGGATGTATGTAATTAAAGAAATCATTTCTAAAATAGTAGTTGCATGGCATTTGATGAATGGGATTCAATATCCCATTTTTAGCCATTTGCACTTTCTTTTAGAAATATTTTTCAAATAGTGTTGACTATAGGATTCAGACATGTGGTAAGTCTCACTGGGGAATCCAAACACATACAAGGATATTGCTGAACAAATGCTGTGCTATGTTAGATGTGTTGTCTTCATTCTCGCTGAGGGCTGCAGAATTAGTGTGCTCAAAGCATGAATGTGTACATGTCTTTGTGCATATACACATGTGTGTGTGGACATGGATATACACATATATACATATCCACACACGTACATATGCACATATGTACACATTTTAAATACATTTTGGAATTTTTATGTCTTTCTACTGAAGAGCAGAAAATTCTTTTTGCTGAATTTAGTAATTACACCCCTGTTAAAAATCTGCTAAGTACCTAAGATAATAAGACATATGAGAAGCTTTTTGAAACTTTGACATGTTCAGACGTTAGGGAGGATACAATGTTAGGCGTTACTATTCTCATGGTACTATGGTAGGAGCTCAGAATAGCTCTGTGGGAGACTTGAGGGTGGGAACTGGTGTATCAATTTCACGGAAGAAGAACCTGAGGGGCAGAGTGTATGGTTTGTGCAAGTGATGGAGGTAGCAGGGAGCCTCTCACTTGTGGGGCTCCCTTCAGTGTTTTAGGGTACCCAGCACTCCCTTATGTTAGGAAACCACCATTGGAACTTTGGATGAAACAACTAGAAACAACTGGTAGGAATCCTAGCACTTGTAGTAAGAAAGAAATACCATAGATTTCAGTAGATGATAGATGTCAATAGATTCGTTGAAATAGATGTGTGTTAATTCAATTAAGAGACTGGGAACTCTAAAATCAGAATCCAGCTTTTGTCTCAACCTAGTTCACTGAATTCTAGAGCAATTTATACCTATCATTTGAGATTTTAAGTAGAGATATTCTCAGGGCACCTGGGTGGCTCAGTCAGTTCAGTGACCAACTCTTGATTTCAGCTCGGGTCATGATCTCAAGGTTGTGATTTGTTCTATCACATTGGTTGACTTACAAGTGTTGAACCACCCTTGTATCCCAGGGATAAATCCAACTTGATCATGCTGGATAATCTTTTTAATGCATTGTTGGATCCTATTAGCTAGGATCTTGTTGAGAATCTTGACATCCATATTCATCAGGGATATTAGTCTGAAATTCTCCTTTTTGATGGGGTCTTTGCCTGGTTTGGGGATCAGGGTAATGCTGGCTTCATAAAAAGAGTCTGGAAGTTTTCCTTCTGTGTCAATTTTTAATTAATTAATTTAAAAATATATTTTATTTATTTCACAGACAGAGAGATCACAAGTAGGAAGAGAGGCAAGTAGAGAGAGAGGAGGAAGCAGGCTCCCCGCTGAGCAGAGAGCCGATTCGGGGCTTGATCCCAGGACCCTGAGACCATGACCTGAGCCGAAGGCAGAGGTTTAACCCACTGAGCCACCCAGGTGCCCCTCTTCTTCAAATTTTTGAAACAGCTTCAGGAGAATAGCTATTATTTCTTCTTTGAATGTTTGGTAGAATTCCCCAGGGAATCCATCAGGTCCTGGGCTCTTGTTTTTTGGGGAGGTTTTTGATCATTGCTTTAATCTTGTTACTAGGTATTGGTCTATTCAGGTTGTCAATTTCTTCCTGTTTCAGTATTGGAAATTTATGGGTTTCCAGGAATGCATCCATTTCTTCTAGGTTGCTTAACTTATTGGTATATAGCTATTGATAATAATTTCTGATAATTATTTCTATTTCCTTGGTGTTAGTCATGATCTCTCCCCTTTCATTCATAATTTTATTAATGTAGGTGTTCTCTCTTTTGGATTACTTTGGCCAGTGGTTTATTGATATTAATTCTTCCAAAGAAAGAGCTTCTAGTTTCGTTGATGAGTTCGACTGTATCTCTAGTTTCTAATTCATTGATCTTTGCTCTAATCTTAATTATTTCCCTTCTTGTGCATGGGGTGGGGTTAATTTGTTGTGGATTTTCCAGTTCTTTAAGGTGTAAAGAGAGTTGGTGTATTTGGGATTTTTCAATTTTTTTGAGTGAGGCTTGGATAGCTATGTATTTCCCCCTTAGCACCACCTTTGCTGTATCCCATAGGTTTTGGACTGATGTGTCTTCATTCTTATTGGTTCCCATGAATTGTTTAAGTTCTTCTTTGATTTCCTGGTTGATCCAAACATTCTTGAGCTGGAAGGTCTTTAGCTTCCCATTGTTTGTATTCCTTCCAAAATTTTCTTGTAGTTGAGTTCCAGTTTCAAAGCACTGTGGTGTGAGAATATGGAGGGAATAATCTCAGTCTTTTCGTATGGGTTGAACCCTGATTTGTGACCCAGTATGTGGTCTATTCTGGAGAAGGTTCCATGTGCGCTTGAGAAGAATGAGTATCTTCTTGTTTTAGGGTGGAATGTTCTGTATATTATCTATGAGGTCCATAGAATGTGTCATTCAAAGTTCTTGTTTCTTTATTGATTTTCTGCTTAGATGATCTGTCTATTGCTGAGAGTGGCATGTTAAGATCCCCTACAATTAATGTATTCTTATCAATATGACTCTATTTTGATTAACAGTTGGCTTATGTAGTTGGCTGCTCCCATGTTGGAGGCATAAATATTTACAATTGTTAGATCTTCTTGGTGGATAGACCATTTAAGAATGTTGTAGTGTGGGGTGCCTGGGTGGCTCAGTTGTTAAGCGTCTGTCTTTAGCTCAGGTCATGATTCCAGGGTCCTGGGATCGAGCCCTGCATTGGGCTCTCCACTCGGCAGGAAGCCTGCTTCTCCCTCTCCCACTCCCTCTGCTTGTGTTCCCTCTCTCGCTGTGTCTCTCTCTGTTAAGTAAATAAAATCTTAAAAAAAAAAAAAGAATGTTATAGTGTCCTTCTGTATCTCTGACTACAGTCTTTAGCTTAAAATCTAATTTATTGGATATGAGAATTGCTACCCCAGCTTTATTTTGACACCTGTTGGCAAGAAAGATGGTTCTCCCTCCCTTCACTTTCAGTCTGGATGTGTCTTTAGGTTCAAAATGAGTCTCTTGTAGACAACATATGGACAGGTCTTGTCGTTTTATGCAGTTTGCAACCCTATGCTGTTTTATGGGAACATTTAGGCCATTCACATTGAGAGTGATTGTTAAAAGATAAATTTTTATTGTCATCATGTAGCCTGTGAAGTCCTTGTTTCTATAGATTGTCTGTAAATTTCTGTTCTATGTCACTCTTGGGTTCCTTCTTCTTTTATAGAACCCCCCTTAATATTTCTTGTAGTGCTGGCTTGGTGGTCACATACTCTTTTAAACCTTGCTGGTCTTGGAAGTTATTTATCTCTCCATCCATTTTGAATGCCAGCCTTGCTGGCATAAAGTATTCTTGGCTGCATGTTCTTCTCACTTAGTGCCTTTCTAGCTTGCCAGGTTTCTGTGGACAGGTCTGACGTTATTCCAATGGACCTTCCTCTTTATCTAAGGAATCTCTTCCCCTTAGCTGCCCTTAGGACCTCTTGTCTAAAATTATGATTTGTGAATTTCACAATTAAGTGTTTGGAAGTCTTTCTAGATTCGTTGATCTTGGGGGGTGTCCTTTCTGCCTCTAGGACATAAACATTTGTTGCATTCCCCAGAGTGGGGAAATTTTCATCCAGAATTTGTTCAAGTGTATCTTCTTATCTTCTCTCTTTCTTTCCCCCACTCAGGGATCCCAATAATTCTGAAGTTGGAATGTTTCATGGCATCATTTAGTTCCCTAATTCTGTTTTCATGGCTTCTAAGCTATTTGCTCCAGGCCTCCTCCTGATCCTTCTTTTCTATCAGTTTGTCTTCTAGATTACTAATTTGATCTTCTGCCTCAGTTACCTTAGCTGTTACAGTATTTAGATTAGATTGGATCTCACTGATAGCATTTTTTAGTACTGCCAGATCAGCCCTCACTTCCACCCTTAGAATTTCTATGTTGCCACTAATGGTCTTCTCCAACCTAGCCATTGCCTGGATAATTGTTACCCTAAATTCCCTTTGTGACATACTGTTTATGTCCATACCCAATTTCTGTGGCAGAGGGCAAAGTCTCTGAATTTTTCCTCTGTTGGGTGTTCCTCCTCCTAGTCATTTTGGTGAGAGATGGTTGAGGGGATGTATAGCTGAATATATCAACCACAATCCAGGCAAGGTGCACCCTGGAAAGTTTTGGAGCAATCGGAAGTTACCACCAAAAAGAAAGAAAGAAAAAAAAAAAAGCGAGAGACAGAGAGAGAGAGAAAGAGAAAACTCAGCCAAAATGAGCCCCCAAAGTAAGATTTATAAGGTACATAAACAAAAATGAACAAACAAAAAGACTGACAAAAGTAAAAGGCAAGGAAAAGAAAAAAGAAAAAGAAAAACCCAGCCAGGCAAAATGAACCCTAAGAACAAGATTTATATAGTACAAAAACAAAAACAAATACA
>PISX010019028.1:0-39146 GCA_004024625.1 Mellivora capensis
ATGCTATTTTGAATTCTCCTATTATCAATATTTCATCCCAAGTATTTTACAATTTAGTAATTATTTCTGAATAATGGATTTATTTTTGTGAATTGAGGATAAAACAGCATAATAACAACAGTGTGAGTTTTAAAAATATAAATAATACGCAAACACCATGAATATATGTCAGCAGAGATAATTAATTATATCCTGTTAATTGACCAATTTAGTTCTCTTTGTTTAATGATTAACATAATAGAATTTCTAGGAAAATGTGAATTATATATGAACAAAATTGTTTCATGGCTTTTCACCCTGAAATTATAAATTCCTGGGGACCACTTGCTAGATGACACAGACCATCATGGGTCCATGGTACTTCAACAAATACCAAAATAGAAAGTGTAGAGAAAGAAAATTTATCTCTATTTTACAATTCTGTTATTTAACATCTTTTCTAAGAATAAATTCCAATAAAAAGTTCCTCTATAGAGAATATTTTCTGAATTCGTAGAAGGTTGGGCTGGATTATCTCTAAGATCTTTTCTAGCTCTTTAAGATTTTCAATTACGCTATTAACATGCCTTGAGTTTATAGAACAATCAACAATCAGAACCCAATAATTCCCTGTGGAATTTAAGCCAGAGTTAATGTGTAGGATTCTTAAACATGGATAATTTCATTTATTTATTCAATACATAGTGTTTATCTAATATGTGCTAGGCACTATTCTAGGTATTGGAGATACTGTGGTGAAAAACAGACAAATTCCCTGCTTCAGTGGAGTTTCTATCATAGAGAAGGAGATTTTAAGCTTTAAAATATTAAATGATATAAAATCTGAGAAGAAAAATAAGGCAGAACAAATGAATAGAGTGTGTAGGGGGAGGGGACAGAGGGAGAAGAAGGATAAAGAAGGTAAAGGGTGTTTAGGGAAGGCCTCACGAATAAGGGAATTTCTGAATGCACGTTGGAATGAAGTAAATAAAGGAAGAAGTCATGTGGATATCTCCAGAGAGCATTTCAGGCAGAGGAAAGAAGTGAAAAGCACCTGAGGCAGAAGTGGAGTTAGTCTGTTCCAGGAACAGGGAGGATGCAGTTGTGAGCAAAGCATAGTAAGTGAGGGGCAGGGTAACAGAAGAGATGAGAGCGCAGAGGTTGTAAGTGCGGGTGTGTGTGTGTGTGTGTGTGTGTGTGTGTGTGGTGGGGGGTTATGGGGAGTCTTAGCAAGGACTCTGGCTTTTCCTCTGAGTGAGATGGGAAGCCACTGGAGGGTTTGAACAGAGGAGTGACATGAACTGACTTACATTTTCAAAGAATTACTCTGCTTTGTGGAGACCACTGTAGGGCAATGAAGGTGTAAGCAGGGAGACCAAGTAGACGTAATCCAAGTGAGAAACAAGGGTGCCTGCACCAGGGTGACTGTGGCAGCACTTCACAACAGTAGTGGTGTGCTTCACAGGCAAAAATCACTTCTGAGATAGTCTTAGAAGACAGTGACACCTTCTGGCTCAAAGAAAGACAAAGTTTTACAACAGAGAGCCAAGGTAAAAGCCAAGAATGAAGTTCTGAAAGGAGAAAAAGAATGGTAGTATTCTGTAACTTGACAGAATCCAATAAATTCACAGTCAACAAAAAGTATTCTAAGAATGAAGGATTCTTCTCAGAGGTGATCGCCCTGTAATCTTATTGGGGGGGTGTGTGAGCCAGATGCAAGGGCTAACTCACTTGAGTGTGGCTGTGATGGAGGAGTTTGTCCTGGGGCTCACCTCTGGAATTCCTGCAGAGATAATCTGGGAGCTAGGGCAAAGAATGCTGGACACGGCTACAATGTGCACTGCAGGCTGGTGTGCTCTGACTTCATGCCTTGATTGTGACTGGTCAAAGGAGGCCATGCATCAGAAACAGGGCATGGGAGCACCTCACAAAATGGGAGAGTGTGATTATGCTATGTTAAATTCTTTTTTTCCCTGATTATATATAAGCTATTTCTCATTACCATTTCTAGTTCTAAATTTGAGACACATCCTTTTCTGGGGAAGACACATCTTTTTCTGGGAAATGCTGTTTGTAAATGCTCAATATCAACTGGGTATCAATATTAATAACAAAGCAAAGAGTGTACCTCGTAAGACCAGACAAAATGAATATATTACTCTAATTCTGTATACACTGGTACTTAATAAGAAGGAAAGTAGATACAAATAACTAATTCAATTTTACTGTACTTTCCTCCTACTTAAAATAATCATTATAGCTCAGGTTACCTTTTGCATAGATATCTGAAAGCCTGGACAAAGGAGACTTATAGATCTCTATTAATAAAAAAGAAGACTCAGCTTACCGTGGTGATATAGCGGGAGTGGAATTCTGGAGCATCTTTCAGGAACGTGAGGCCAGGGTGTGTATCCACCACATCCTGAAGAAGATTAAAACCAAAACTAAATAAACAAACATACCAAAGAGCAAAATAAAAAAACCCAACACTTAAACAGAATTTTTCCTTCCTGTAGAATAAGTAGCTAGTTGAGCAAACCTGCTCTTTTTAGAATACTGAACAGTGCATTTAAAATTTAACACTTTAGGAGTGCCTGGGTGGCTCGGTGGGTTAAAGCCTCTGCCTTTGGCTCAGGTCGTGGTCCCAGGATCCGGGGATTGAGGCCCACATCGGGCTCTCTGCTCAGCAGGGAGCCTGATTCTTCCTCCTCTCTCTCTGCCTGCTTCTCTGCCTACTTGTGATCTCCATCTGACAAATAAATAAAATCTTAAAAAAATAAAAATAAAAAAATAAAATTTAACATTTTATTACATTAAAATTTTATTACAAGCATACTTAGGTGTGCTTTTGATATGCTAGCTACTTTAATAAAGCATTAAAATTTTAATTTAGCTATTATTTGGTGATTTGTGAATCATATGTCTTAGAGGTATGTATAGTAATATTAACATGTCAAGGCATGTCAGGGAAACTCACCCTACAGATTCTGGGGTAGGGGTTGTTAAGAGAAATTTACACAGAAAAGATGATAAAATATAAGCCAACTACAACGATTCTTTCTTAACCTAGAGATATGGGAAGTTTCTGAAGGAAAAAAATAGCCATGTAGCTAAGTTTGAGATCTGTTAAATTGTGGGAGTCAGCTAATGTCCTTCAAAATAACTGTGTGGACAAATCTATTTTCAATTTAGGATTTTATTTTTATTTTAAAATCTGCTATTTTATTCTCATGGAAGACTATTAGAATATTAAAACCCTGAAATACCATTTTTATTTTCTAATTAGATTTTTTAAAAAGATTTTATTTATTTGACAGCCAGAGATCACAAGTAGGCAGAGAGGCAGGCAGAGAGAGAGCGGGGTGGTGGGGGAAGCAGGCTCCCCGCTGAGCAGACAGCCTGACCCGGGGCTTGATCCCAGGACCTTGAGATCATGACCCGAGCTGAAGGCAGAGGCTCAACCCACTGAGCAATCCAGGCGCCCCTCTAATAAGATTGTTAAAGCACTTTGAATGAGCCTAGAGAAACTACTGGAAATAATTACTGTTAATTTAATAACCAGAGGCAACAGCAATGGCAATATGGATAAATGCTATTAATTGGTTAGTTGTAAATGGGCAGACATCAATTACACCTCTTTTCTTTGATTCTTCAGAACAGTTAACTGTCCATATCTACCAACGTGGTCTCAACCAATGGACCTACTATTTAATCTTGTATTTGGAAATAATTTTAGACTTATGGGAAAGTTACAAAAATATTAGAGATTTTCTATGCCCATCTCCCATAATGGTAACAACTTACAAACCATAGTACAATGATCAAAACCAGGAAGTGAACACTGACTCAATAGTAAACCTATGGACATCATTCAAATGTTACGGGCTTTTCTCTTAGTGTCTTTTTCTGTTCCAGGATTCTACACCACATTTAGTTCTTTTTTAAAAATTGTTTTAATTTAAATTAAATTTGGTTAACATATAGTGTATTGTTAGTTTCAGGGGCAGAATTTAGTGATTCATCAGTTGTATATAACACCTAGCGCTCATTACAAGTGTTCTCCTTAATGACAATCACCCAGTTACCCCATCCCCCACTCCTTGAGCAACCCTGTTTGTTTCCCATAGTTAAAGAGTCTCTTATGATTTGCCTCCCTGTTTTTAACCCATTTTAATTTCCCTTCCCCTACGTTCATCTGTTCTGGTTCTTAAATTCCACATGTGAGTGAAATCACATGGTACCTGTCTTTCTCTGACTTATTTTGCTTAGCATAATACCCTCTAGTTCCATCCATGTCATTGCAAATGGCAAGATTTCATTCTTTTTGATGGCTGAGTAGTATTTCATTGTATATATAGACCATTTCTTCTTTATCCATTCACCGGTTGACAGACATCTGGGCTCTCTTTTGGCTACTGTGGACATTGCCGTTATAAACATTGGGGTGCATGTGCCCCCTTTGAATCAGTGTTTTTGTATCCTTTGGACGGATACATAGTAGTACAGTTGCTGGATCATAAGGTAGCTCTATTTTTAACTTTTTAAGGACCCTCCATACAATTTTCCAGAGTGGTGGTACCAAATTGCATTCCCACCAACAGTGTAAGAGGGTTCCCCTTTCTCCACATCCCCACCAACATCTGTTGTTTAGTGAGTTGTTAGTTTTAACCATTTGACCAGTATGAGGTGGTTTCTCATTGTGGTTTTGATTTGTATTTCTCTTATGAGGAGTGATGTTGGGCATTTTTTCATGTGTCTGTTAGCCATTTGTGTGTCTTCTTTGGAGAAATGTCTATTTATGTCTTCTGCACATTTCTTGACTGGATTTTTTGTTTTTTGGGTGTTGAGACTGCTTAGTTCTTTATATTTTGGATAATAGCCCTTTATCTGATAAGTCATTTGCAAATATCTTCTTCCATTCTATAAGTTGCCTTTTCTTGATGCATTTAGCTCTTGTACCTCATTGGTTTCTCCCAATCTTTGACAGTTCCTTAGTCTTGTACTTCATAATCCTAAAATATACCTTTTTTTTTTTTTCCTGAGAGAGAGAGAGAGCATAAATGGGGAGAGGCAGAGAGAGAGAGAGAGAGAGTGTGTAAGAGTATCCTCAGCAGGCTTCATGCTCATGGAGCCTGATGCAAGGCTTTATCTCACAACCCTGAAATCAAGAGTCAGATGGATAACCGAGTCACCCAGGCACCCCTCATGATTCTGACACTCTTAATGAGTTCTAGTTAGTTGTTCTGTAGACTTTTTCAACATGGTTTTGCCTGATGTTTCCTCATGATTAGATTAAGATTATACGTTTTTGGCAGTTATACCACATAAGTGGTATTGTGTGCTTTACAGTCATACAAGACTATGTGATGTCAGTAAGTCTTATATCTTGTAGAGTTAACTTTGATCACACTTGGCTGAAATGGTGACTTCTGGGTTCTTCACCATACAGTAATTATTCTCCCTTAATACTTAATAAATATTGTGGGGGGATTACTTTGAGACTGCCAATATTCTGTTTCTCTGCAAATTTTTGCCCACAGATTTCAGCAGGCACTTTTAAAAAAAGATTTTATTTGCTTGAGAGAGAGAGGTAGCACAAGCAGGGAGGAATGGTGGAAAAAGAGGGAGAAGAAGACTCCCTACTTAGCAGGGAGCCTGAGGCAGGGCTCAATCCCATGACTCTGGGAGCATGACCTGAACTGAAGGCAGATGCTTAACTGACTGAGCCACCCAGATGCCTATAAATCTTATTTTAAGTTCTCTCATCAATGTTTTGCTCTATTTTGTGCAGGTATTGCACATCTTTTGTCAGATTCATCTCTAAGTATTTAATATTTTGAGGTGGTATTATAAATGGTATTTTTAAAATAGATTTTATTTATTTATTTGACAGACAGAGATCACAAGTAGGCAGAGCAGCAGGCAGAGAGAGAGGGGGAAGCAGGCTCCCAGCCGAACAGGGAGCCCGATGTGGGGCTCAATTCCAGGACCCTGAGATCATGACCTGAACTGAAGGCAGAGGCTTAACCCACTGAGACACCCAGGTGCCCCTATAAGTGGTATTTTTAAAATTTCAATTTCTAATTGTTTGTTGCTAGTATGTAGGAAGAAAATTGATTTTTATATACTGATCATGTTACTTGTAAACTTTCTAAGCTCACTTATTAAACACAGCTTTAGCAGCATCTCATGAATTTTGATATGCTGTGTTTACGTTTTCATTCAGTTCAAGATATTTGTTTCCTTTTCATTTCTTCTCTTACTCATGGGTTATTTAAAAGTGTTATTTAGTTGTCAAATATTTAGAAATTTTCTGGAGATCTTTTATTATTTCTAACTTTTCCATTCAGGTAAAAGAAATACTTTATGAGCTGAATTTTGAATTTTTATGGAAATTTTCTATGGTCCAGAATATGGTCTATTTTGGTAAATATTCTGTGTACATGTTAAAAGAATGTGTATTCTACTGTTATTTGGTAAAGTGTAATATAAATGTCAATTAGGTCAAGTTGGTTGATAATACTGTTTAAGTGTTCTATATCCTTATTGATTTTTCTTCAGCTTGTTCATTACTGAGAACAGCACATGGAAATCTACAATTATAATTGTGACTGTACCCATGAAGTTCTATCAGATTTTGCTTCATGCATTTTGAAAGTCTGTTATACAGTACATAAGCATTTAGAATTGTCATGTTGTTATATATTTTAAGATTTTTTTAAAGATTATTTTTAAGATTATTTTTATTTTAACTTTAAATAATTTTAAAAAATTATTTTAAGATAATTTTAAGATTATTTACTTATTTGACAGAGAGAGACAGACAGACAGACAGCGAGAGGGGGAACACAAGCAGGGAGAATGAGAGAGCGAGAAGCAGGCTGCCCGCTGAGCAGGGAACTTGATGTGGAGCTGATCCTTGGACTCTGGCATCATGACCCAACCTGAAGGCAGACGCTCAATGACTGAGCCACCCAGGTGCCCCATGTTGTTATATTCGTTACAAGTTGTTATATTCTTGATGAATTGATCTCTTTATCATTTTTGTTACATTCTTCATGAATTGTTACATTCTTGATGAACTGATCCGTTTATCTTTACCTAGCAATATTATGTGCTTTAAAAACTACTCTGACTGATATTAATATAGCCATCAAGCTTTTTCTTTTTGCAGAAAAAAATGCCATATAACATAAAATTCATCCAACAATTTCTGAGTATATAGTACAATATTGTCAACAACTTGTACATTGTTGTACAATAGATCCCTCCCACCCCAATCCCAAATGATCAAAACTCCATACCCACCAAACAACAACTTCCCACACACTCTCCCCCCAGCCTCTGGCAACTACTTCTCTTTTTCCTAGGAGTTTGACTACTTCAGATACCCCATATAAGTGCGATAGTATAGTAACCGTCTTTTTGTGACTGGGTTATTTCGCTTAGCATAATGTTCTCAAATTTTAACCATGCTGTTGAATATAACAGAATTTCCTTTTGTTTTAAAGGCAGAATAATATTCCATTTTATGTATATACCACATTCTCTTTATCCATCCATCTACTGATGGACATTTAGGTTGCTTTTAATTCTTGGCTATTGTGAATAATGCTCAATGAACATGGAATACAAATAGCTCTTGGAGATGGTTTTCCATTCTTTTAGGTATATACCCCACAGTGGTACTGTTAGGTCATATGGTAGCTCTATTTTAAATTTTTTGAGGAACTTCCATACTATTTTCAATAGAAGTTATACCCTTTTACCTTCCCACCATCTGTGCATAAATGTTCCAATTTCTCCATATCCTCACCAATGCTTTTTTTTTTTTGAACATTCTAAGAGGTGTGAGGTGATATTTCACTGTGATTTGACTTGCACTCCCCTGTTTATTTTTTTAACTGATGTTGAACATCTCTTCATATGCTTGTTAGACATTTCAACTTCTTTGGAGAAATGTCTTTTCAAGTCCCTGCCCATTTAAATATCTGGTTATTTTTACTGCTGCTCTTATTGAGTTGTAGTAGTTCTTTATATATTCTAGATATTGACACATTATCAGATATGTTTGCAAGTATTTTTTTTCCCATTCTATAGACTGCTTTTTACTACACTCTTCCCTTTGCTGTCCAGAAGTTTTAAAGTTTGATGTAGTCCCATTTGTATAGTTTTTCTTTTGCTGCCTATGCTTTTTTGGTCATATCCATTGCCAAACCCAAGGGTCATGAAGTTTTCCCTCTCTGTTTTCTTCTAGGAGTTTTATAGTTTCAGGTCTTAGGTTTAGGTCTTTAAACCCCTTTGAATTCATTTTTGTACATGGTGTGAGATAAGAATCTAACTTCTCTCTTTTACATGTGGATATCCAATTATTCCAATACCATTTATTGAAGAGATCATCCTTTCCCTACTGTGTTGGGAATGGATGCAAATCACTTGAGTATACATGCAAGAATTTGTAGCTTTGTAATATATTTTGAAGTTAGGATGTATGAAGCTTCCAGCTTTGTTCTCCTTTCTCAGGGTTGTTTTGGCTATTCCAGGTCCTTTGAAATTCCATATGAATTTTAGAATTGTTTTTTATATTTATGCAAAAAATGTCATTGGTATTTTTAAACTTTACTGGGGAATAAGCAATACACAAAAATTGCACATATTTAATATATACAGGTTGAGTTTGGACATATGTGTATACCCAAGAAAACATTACCGCAATTAAGGTAATAACATATTCACTACCTCCAAGTTTCCTTGTACTTTTTTTTCTTTTGTCTGTTTGTTTGTTTTGGTAGAATATTTAACAGGAGATCTATCCTCTTGACAAATTTTAAGTCGCACAATATAGCACTGTTAACTTTATGCACTATGTTGTACAATAGATGTTTAGAATTTATTTCCCTTTCATAACTAAAACTATATCCATTGAACAATATCTTCATGATTCAACTTATATGAGGTATCCAAAATAGACTCACAGAAGCAGAGAATAGAATAGGGTTGCTGGGAGATGGGGGAAGGGGACCATTTGGATTTTGATAGAACTTGAACTGATCTATACAGACTAATCTGGGTTGAATGGGCATTTAACAATGTTAAGTCTTTCAATCCATGAACACAGAATGTCTTTCCATTTATTTGTAAGAGCTTTCTTTTGATTAGTGTTAGCATGCTATATCTCTTTTTCTTCTTTTACTTTTAATCTATTTGTGTCTTTATAATTAAAGCACATTTCTTTCAGGCAACATATACTTGGGTCTTACTTTTTTGTCTAATCTTTGCTTTTGAGAGTATTCACATCACTTACATTTAATGTATTATTGATATTGATATGGTTAAGTTTAGGCCTATCATCTTGTTTGTCCCATCCATTCTTTTAAAAAAAAATATTTATTTATTTATTTGACAGAGAGAGACACAGAGAGAGAGGGAACACAAGCAGGGGGAGGGGCAGAAGGAGCAGAAGACTCCCTGCTGAGCAGGGAGCCTGATGTGGGGCTCGATCCCAGGACTCTGGGAGCCTGATCTGAGCCAAAGGCAGACACTTAACAACTGAGCCACCCAGGTGCTGCTGTCTCATTCATTCTTCGTTCCCCTTTTTTCCTCCCTTTCCTGCCTCCTTTTGAGTTCACTGAGTATTATTTATAACTTCTATTTTATTTAAACTTTTTTTGGGTTTTTAGCTATAACTGTTATTTCAGTGGTTGTGTCAGAGAGTAGAGGTACATCTTTAACTTACTACAATCTATTTTCAAGTGGTATTATACCACTTCATGGGTATATATGTGAACCACACAATTATATACTTCCATTTTTTTTCTCCTGGACTTTATGCTATTGTCAAATTGTACTTAGGCATATGTTATAATGACCACAAAACACTGGTAGTTTTGTTTAAATTGTTATCTTTTAAAGAGATCTGAATAATAAGAAATCATATACATTTATCCATTTAGTTACCATTTCTGGAGATTTTCTTTCCTTTATGTAAATTTGTATTTCCATCTGGCATTATTTTCTTCCCTGACCAAACAACTTCCCCCCAACCCAAATACATTTCTTATACTGCATTTCTGATAGTGATGAATTCTTTCAGCTTTGCTATGCCCAAAAAAATCTTTAACTCATCTCCATTTTTGAATGATATTTTCACTGGGTATGATGCTCTAAGTTGATAGCTATTTTCTTTGAGTACTTTAAAGATGTTGCTCCAATGTTTCTCACTTGGACTGTTTCCAACATGAAATCTACTTTTATCTTCACCTTTGTTCCACTTTATGAAATGTAACTATTTTCTCTGGCTGCTATTCAAATGTTCTCTTTATTACTGGTTTTGAACTACTTTATTGTGATGTGACGTGGTATAGTTTTCTTTGTGTTTCTTGTGCTTTGGGTTTCTTGATTATCTTGGGTTTGAGCTTATAGTTTTTAACAAATACAGAAAATCTGGGGCTACTATATCTTCAAATAATTTTTCTGTTCCCCTGCAATGCAATTCCAGTACTAACTATCCAGAATCGGTACTGATTTCACAGGTTAGGGGCACAGTCCTTCACAAGACTTCTCTCACCATTAACTTGGGTTCCTACACCATCCACACTTCTGGCCAATGGACTATACAGTTGGGGGTTTCCACTACCCCCTTAGGTTTAACAATTTGCCTAAGTGACCCAAAGAAATGAGGCAAGTGCTACATTATGGTTACTATTATATTATAAAGGATACAAGTCAGGATCAGCTAAACAAGTGATGCAGAGGGAAAACTCTGAGAAGGTCTGAGACACAGAGGTTCTATTCTCAGGGCATGGCACCCTCCCAGCCCATCATTGTGCTTCAGTGTCCAGAGTTTTTATTGGGTTTCATTATGTAGGCATGCTTGATTAAATCATTGTCCATATGACTGAACTCCATTTCTAGGCTCTATCCCCAGGCTGATATCACCTGGCTGAAAGACCTAACTTCTAATCACATAGCTGGCCTTTTTGGCACAGCAGGTCCTCCTTCTGAAACTATCCAGGGACCCACCATTAATGAGTCACCTCATTACTAAAAATTCGGGCATGGTCCCAGGAGCCCACTGTGAAAAACAAAGATGTTCTTATCATTTGGGAAGTTCTAAGCATTTAGCAGCTCTGTCCTAGGAACTCAGGACAAAGACCTGACAAATTCTTTATTTGAAACCCCCCCACCTCTCCCATGTATAAGTATGTTAGTTTGCTTGAAGTTATGTCCCACAGCTCAGGTATGCTCTTTTCATTTTTCTCCCTTTCTTTGTGTCTCCATTTCTCATTTTGGATAGTTTCTAGTCTATGCTTCAAATTCACTAATCATTTCACTTGCAATGTTTAATCTGCTGTTAAGCCAATCTGGTGTATTCTGCACCCCAGACACCTTAGTTTTCATCTCTACAAGTTCAGTTTTGGCTTTTTAAAATATGTATCTTCCATGTCTTAACTTTTTGGGTAGATGGAATTCAATTATGATAGGTGTTTAATGCACTTGTCTAATTCCAACAGCTGGGTTGGTTTCAACTGATTTTTTTTTTTCCCGCATTACCTGTTGTATTTTTCTGCTTCTTTGCATGCCTGATGGCATCAACCATTACAAATTTCAACTGGTTGAATGCTGGATATTTTTATATTCTTATAAATATTCCCAAACTTTGTTCTGGAATGCTGTTAAGCCACTTTAAAATCCTTTTATCCTTGTAGGTCTTGCTTTCTAAATTGGTTAGGCAGGACCTAGCAATGCTTAATTTAGGGTTAATTATTCTCCATTAATGAAGCAAGACTCCCAAGAGTACTCTACCCAAAGTCCTGTATATTAGGAGGTTTCCAGTCTGGCTGGTAGAGACCAATACTATCCCTGGCCCTGTGTGACTGCTCCCTCTAATCATGGACAGCACTTTCTTTAGCTTTAGTTACCTTCCCCACATACATCTTCTGATCAGTATTCTACTGAATACTTGTGGAGGAGTTCTAAAGATGTCTGGAGCTTTCTCGCTGGTGCTCTGCCCCTATCTACCCTGATCCTCTAGCTCTCACCTCTGTCTCCTAAAATCAGGGAATCTGATGGACTCTGCCTGGAGTCCCGCTTCCCAGACTGTGGCTTGGAAACTCTCTCAAGGCAGTAAGTTGAAACAACCATAAGGCTTAACCTTGTTTGCTTCTGTCAGCAATCACTATCTTTTGTTGCTAGATATCCAGTATCTTGAAAACCACTGTTTTGTATTTCTTGCCTGATTTTTAAATTGAAGCATAGCTGACATACACTATTATATTATATATTAGTTTCAGGTATACAGCAGTGATTCAACATTTATATACATTACAAATGATCACAGTAACTGGAAGTTAGTATCTCTTAATCCCATTCACCTATTTTGCCAATCTCCCCAACCACCTCCCCTCTGGCAACCACCAGTTTGTTCACTGTGTGTGTTTGTTTTGTTTTTTAGATTCCACATATAAGTGAAATGATATATTATTTTTCTTTGTCTGACATTTCATTCTCTAGGTTCACATGTGTTGTTGCAAATGGCAAGATTCCATTCCTTTTTATGGCTGAGTAATACTCAATACTCATATATATCACATATATATATATATCACATCTTATTTACTCATTCATCTACTGATGGACACTAGGTTACTTCCATATGTTGGCTATTGTAAATAATGCTGCAGTGAACATAGGAATGCATATATCTTTTTAAATTAGAGTTTTCATTTTCTCTGGAAAAATACCCAGAAGAGGATCATATGGTATTCTATTTCTATTTTTTGGTATTTCTACTTTTAATTTTTTAAGGAAACTCCATACTGTTTTCCACGATGGCTGCACCAATTTACATTTACCAATTTACCACCAGTAGTGCCCAGGGTTCTGTTTTCTCCATATCCTTGTCAACACTTGCTATTTCTTATTTTTTTGGTACTAGCCATTCTGACAGGTATGAGGTGATATTATGGCTTTGATTTGCATTTTCCTAATTAATGATGTTGAGCATCTTTTCATGTGTCTGTTGGTATGTTTTCTTCAGAAAAATGTCTATTCAGGTTCTATGCCCCCTCTTTTTTAAAAGATTTTATTTATTTAAGAGAGAGACAGCAGGCACGAGAGAGAGAACATGAGTGGGGTGAGGGGCAGAGGGAGAAGCCAACTCCCTGATGAGCAGAGAGCCTAATGCAGGGCTCGATCCCAGGACTCTGGGATCATGACTTGAGCCAAAAGCAGGCTTAACCAACATGCCCCCCCCCCATTTTTTAATTCATTAATTAATTTGACAAAGAGAGTGAGAGAGCACAAGCAGGGGGAGCAGCAGAGGGAGAGAGAAGTAGGCTCCCCGCTGAGCAGGAAACCTGATGTGGGTATCAATCCCAGGACCCTGAGATCATGACCTGAGCCAAAGGCAACTGCTTAACTGACTGAGCCACTCAAGTGCCCACCCCTCATTTTTAAAAAATGGGTGTTGAGTTGGAGTTCTTTATATATTTTGAATATTAACCTTCTATTGGACATATCATTTGTGTATATCTTCTCCTATAAAGTAGGTTGCCTTTTCATTTTGTTGATGGTTTTCTTCCCAGTGTAAACCTTTTTAGTTTGATATAGTCCCAACTGTTTTTGCATTTGTTGCCCCTGCTTGAGGAGACAGATCCAAAAAAATATTGCTATGATTTATGTCTAAACGTTTATTGCTTATGTTTTCTTTTAGGAGTTTTATAGTCTCATGACTTACATTTAGGTTTTTAATCCATTTGGGGTTTATTTTTATAGATGGTATATGATAGTAGTCTAATTTCATTCTTTTGCATGTAGCAAAACTTCTTAATTTCATTGGTTTTCTTCTATTTTTTTATCTCTATTTCACTTATTTCCACTCTTATCTTTATTATTTCTTCCTTCTACTAACTTGCTTTTTGCTCTTTTTTCTAGTTTCTTAGGATAGGCCTATATCATAAACTTATATCTTAGAACTGCTTTTGCCCTGTCCAACAGATTTCTGAATGCTGTGTTTCCATTTTCATTTGTCTCAAGGTATTTTTAAACTTCCTCTTTGATTTCCTCATTGACTCATTGTTTAGTAGCACATTGTTTAGCCTTCATGTGTTTGTGTTTTTTAAGTCTATATGTGTCTTTAGGTCTGAAGTGAGTCTACTGTGGACTGCATATAGATGGGTCTTATAACTTTTTCTTGTAGTTGATTTCTAGTTTCGTACCACTGTGGTTGGAAAAAATGCTTGATATGATTTCAGTCTTCCTAAATTTACTGAGACTTGTTTTGTGGCCCAACATGATCTATCCTGAAGAATGTTCCATGTGCACTTGAAAAGAACATGTATTCTGCTGTCTTCTAATGGAATGTTCTGTGTCTATCTGTTAAGTCCATCTAGTCTAATGTGTTGTTTAAGGTCACTGCTTGCTTCCTGATTTTCTATCTGCATGATCTATCCATTGATGTAAGTGGGGTATTAAAATCCCCTACTGGGACGCCTGGGTGGCTCAGTTGGTTAAGCAGCTGCCTTCGGCTCGGGTCATGATCCCGACATCCTGGGATCGAGTCCCACATCGGGCTCTTTGCTCGGCAGGGAGCCTGCTTCTCCCTCTGCCTCTGCCTGCCACTCTGTCTGCCTGTGCTTGCTCTCTCTCTCTCTGACAAATAAATAAATAAAATCTTAAAAAAAAAATCCCCTACTATTTTTAAGAGAAACTGGAGCAAGAAAGGAAGATGGTGGTGGAGTAGGAGGATCCTAGGCTTGTCTCATCCCATGAACACAACTAGATAACTACTAAATCATCCTAAATACCCCAGAAATTGACCTGAGGACTGGCAGAACAGACTCTACAACTTAAAGGAGAGAAGAGGCCACATCAAAGATGGTAGGAAGTGCAGAGACATAGTTTAGGGGAGAAGCAGACTGCAGGTGCTGCAGAGGGAAGGGAGCCATGGTTGCAGAGAAGGGTGAGAGAGAGAGGAGTACAAGGGAGAACACAGAAGGAGAATGCTTCCTCAAACTCACTGGCTTAGAAGATCAGAAGAGCTAAATTCTGTGAGTTCTTACAACAGTGGGAGTCAAACCCTGGAGTTTTAAAGGCCAGAGGGCTTGGCTGGGACAGAGGCCAATAGAGAATGTGCTACTCCTAAGACAAGGCAGGCAAACAACGGGGGTTGACAGCATGGAAACAGTGATCTGAAGAAACCTGGGCCATACACTGGGGAGATGAATCACTCTTCCTACACCATGTACCCGAGAGGCAGTATTCACAGAGACAACTCTTCAGGAACAAAGGACCTGGCTGGTACCATTTTCCTTCCCTGCCTCTCAGCATAGCCACCTGTGGGAAGTAGGAAAGTGCTAATACTGGCTGCCTAACTTGTTTACACCAAGCCTCACTCCCTTTTGCTCTGGTGGGACTGCCCCCTTGGTCAACTTGCCTCAGTCCAGCACAGCGCCACACTCCCCCCCCCCCCAACACACACACAAGAAGAACTCTGTCCACACATCTGACCCGAGAGTTCTACAGAGTCTCAATTCTGGTGGAGTTGTTGTCAGGTCTCATTGCAAAAGCAGACCAGAGCACACCTAGTTAAAACTTATCACATTCAGGCCAGGGACCAAACACTGCCCACAGAAGGCAAAGAGAACCTCTGCAGGCAACTGGCCTGAAGGATAGAGCAGCCAAAACACAACAACAGAGCAAACGCAGCACATGCTGGAGATACTTCCTGAAGTGCCAGGCTGTAGGCATTACATGACCTCTTCTTCATAAGGCCATTACTTTCCGGAGCAAGAGATATAACTGGCATCTGACTATTGATCTTAGCTCTAGCCTTGATCTCAGGGTCGTGAGTTCAAGCTTCATGT
The DNA here is from genome assembly GCA_004024625.1 of Mellivora capensis. NCBI lineage: Eukaryota > Metazoa > Chordata > Mammalia > Carnivora > Mustelidae > Mellivora > Mellivora capensis. Next base: position 15,846 of record PISX010019028.1, read on the forward strand.
GGAGCCTCCTAAAAGAAAAGTCTTAAAAGTAGTAAAACAAAAGAAGTCCTTAACTTACCAGAGAAAATCCATAAAGTTCACTGGAGATTTCTCAACAGATCTTGGGAAGCCAGAAGAGAATAGCATGATATACTCAAGGTGCTAAATAGGAAAAATCTGCATCCAAGAATACTCTATTCAGCAAAGCTATCATTCTGGATAGATGGAGAGATAAAGAGCTTCCCAGACAAACAAAAACAAAAGGAGTTTGTGACAACTAAACCAGCTTTGCAAGAAATATTAGAGGGAACCCTCTGAGTGGGGAAGAAAGACCAAAAGTGACAAAGACTAGAAAGGAACAGAGAAAACCTCTAGAAACATTGTCTTTACAAGTAATACAATGGCACTAAATTCTTACCTATCAATTACTCTGAATGTAAATGGACTAAATGCAACAGTCAAAAGACATAGGGTGTTAGAATGATAAAAAAAAAAATAAGACCCATCTATATGCTGCCTACAAGAGACTCATTTTAGACTAAAACACCTCCAGATTGAAAATGAGGGGATGGAGAAACTTTTACCATGAAAATGGAAATCAAAAGAAAGCTGGAGCAGCCATATTTATATCAGACAAACTAGATTTTAAACTAAAGACTGTAACAAGAGATAAAGAAAGGCACTACATTATAATAAAGGGGTCTACTGAAAAACAAGATCTAACAAATGTAAATGTTTATGCCCCCAACTTGGGAGTAACCATATATATAAGACAGTTAATAACAAACATAAAAGGAACTCATTGTTAATAATAGAATAAAAGTAGGGGACTTTAATACCCCACTTACGTCAATGGACAGATCAACTAAGCAGAAAATTAACAAAGAAACATTGGCTTTGAATGACACACTGGACCAGATGGACTTAACAGATATATTCAGAACATTCCATCCTAGAGCAGCAGAATACACATTCTTTTCAAGGGCAAAATGGACATTCTCCAGAACAGATCACATGCTAGGTTACAAATCAGATGTCAGCAAGTACAAAAAGACTGAGATCATACCATGCATATTTCCCAATCACATTGCTATGAAACTTGAAGTTAATCAAAAGGAAAAATTTGGAAATACCACAAACACACAGAGATTAAAGAACATCTTACTAAAGAATGAATGGGTCAACTAGGAAATTAAAAAAGAAATAAAAAATACATGAAACAAATAAAAATGAAAACATGAAGTCCAAAACCTTTGGGGTGCAGCAAAAAGGGTAACAAGAGGGAAGTATATAGTAATACAGGTCTACCTCAAGAAGGAAGAAAAATCTCAAATACACAACCTAACCCTATACCTAAAGGGCCTAGGAAAAGAACAACAAATGCTTAAAGTTAGCAGAAGAAGGGAAAAATAATGATTAGAGCAGAAATAAATGATATAGAAACAAACAAACAAAAAGCCCAACAGAATAGATTAGTGAAAGCAGGAGCTGGTTCTTTGAAAAAGTTGATAAAATTGATAACCCCCTTATATAGACTTATCAAAAAGAAGAAGAGAAAGGACCAAAATAAATAAAATCACCAGTAAGAGAGGAGAAATAACCTACACCATAGAAATACAATTATGAGAGAATAATATGAAAAACTGTATGCCAACAAATTGGGCAATCTGGAAGACATGGATACATTTCTAGAAACATACGAACTACCAAAACTGAAACAGGAAGAAAAAGAATACTTGAACAGACTGATTGATTACCAGCAAAGAAATGGAATCAGTAATAAAAAATCTCTAAGTCCAGGGCCAGATGGCTTCACAGATGAATTCTACCAAAAATTTAAAGAGTTAATAATACCTATTCTTCTCAAAATATTAAAAAAAATAGAAATGGAAGGAAAACTTCCAAACTCATTCTACAAGGTCAGCATTACCCTGATTCCAAAACCAGACAAAGACCCCACTAAAAAGAGAACAATATCCCTGATGAACACAGATGCAAAATTTCTCACCAAAATACTACCCAATGGATTATTTACCAAGACCAAGTTGGATTTATTCCAGGGTTACAAGGGTGATTCAATATTTACAAATCAATCAACATGATACACCACATTAATAAAAGAAAGGAGAAGAACCATATGATCCTCTCAATTAATGTAGAAAAGCATTTGACAAAGTACAGCATCCATTCTTGATTAAAAATCCTCAACAAATAGGGACAGAGGGAACATACATCAACATAATAAAGGCCACGTATGAAAAACCCACAGCTAGTATCATCTTCAATGGGGAAAAACTGAGAGCTTTTCCTTTATAGTCAGGAATAAGAAAGAATGTCTATTCTTATCATTGTTATTTAACACAGTACTAAAAGTCTTAGCTATAGCAATCAGACAACAAAAAGAAATAAAAGGCATCCAAACTGGCAAGGAAGAAGTCAAACTTTCACTATTTGCAGATGACATGATACTCTATGAGGAAAACCCAAAAGACTCCACCAAAAAATGGCTAGAATGGATACATGAATTCAGTAAAGCTGCGGGATACAAAATCAACAGACAGAGATGTGTTGCATTTCTATGTATTGCCAATAATGAAGCAACAAAAAGAGAAATAAAAAAACCAATCCCATTTATAATTGTACCAAAACCCAAAACCTAACTAAAGAGGTCAAAGATCTGTTCCCTGGAAACTATAAAACACTGATGAAAGAAATTGAAGAGGACACAAAGAAATAGAAAGATGTTCCATGCTCATGGACTGGCAGAGCAAATATTGTTAAAATGTCTATACTACCCAAAGCAATCTACACATTTAATGCAATCTGTATCAAAATACCACCAGAATTTTCCACAGAGCTAGAAACAAACAATCCTAAAATTTGTATGAAACCACAAAAGACCCCCAATAGCTAAAGCAATCTAACAAGAAAAGCAAAGCTGGAGGCATCACAATTTCAGACTTCAAGTCATATTACAAAGCTGTAGTATGGTACTGGCACAAAAACAGGCACATAGATCAGTGGAACAGAACTATGTTTCCAACCAGAAGTGAACCCCAACTATATGGCCAATTAATCTTTGACAAAGCAGGAAAGGATATCTAAATGGAAAAGAGACAGTCTCTTCAAAAAATGGTGTTGAGAAAACTGGACAGCAACATGCAGAATAATGAAGAAGAATGAAACTGGACCACTTTCTTACTCCATACACATACATAAATTAAAAATGGATGAAAGGCCTAAACATGAGACAGGAAATCATCAAAATCCTAGAGAAGAACACAGGGAGTAACCTCTCTGACATAAGCTGTAGCAAATTCTTATTTTTTTTTAAATTTTTATTTATTTGACAGAGATCACAAGTAGGCAGAGAGGCAGGCAGGCAGAGAGAGGGGGGGAAGCAGGCTCCTCGCTGAGTAGAGAGCCCAATGTGGGGCTCGATCCCAGGACCCTGAGATCATGACCTGAGCTGAAGGCAGAGGCTTAACCCACTGAGCCACCCAGGTGGCCCCCCGCAACTTATTATGTAAGTCTCCTGAGGCAACGGAAATAAAAGCGAAAATGAACTACTGGGACTTCGTAAGATTAAAAGCTTCTGCACAGGGGCGCCTGGGTGGCTCAGTGGGTTAAAACCTCTCCCTTGGGCCCAGATCATGATCCCAGAATCTTGAGATCAAGCCCCACATTGGGCTCTCTTAACCAACTAACCCACTCAGGCACCCCTACTTATTGCCATTCTATTAACTCTTTTCTGGCTTTTTTTTTTTTTTTTTTTTTTTTTTTTTTTTTTTTTTTTTTTTTTTTTTTTTTTTTTTTTGGTAATTCTTTGTTCTTCTTGTCTTGCTATCTTCCCTTGTCATTGGATGACTTTCAAGTTTATGGTCTTAAGTCCTAACACATTCTAAAAGCACTACATTTTAGTCTACCCACCCCCCATGTTTTAAACGTATTTGATGTTGTATTTTACAACTTTTTATTTTGTGTATCCCTTAACTAATCACTGTATATATAATTGATTTTACTACTTGTCTTTTAACCTTCATACTAGCTTTATAAGTGGTTGAGCCACTACCTTTACTGTATGTTTACTTTCACCAGTGAGATTTTTTCCTTCATAATTTTCTTCTAGTTATGGCATTCTCCCCCCACCCCCCAGCCCCCACTTCAAGAGGTCTTTTGAATAATTCTTGTAAGGCTAGTTTAGTAATGATAAACTTCTTCAACTTTTACTTGTCTGGGAAACTTTATCTCTCCTTCAATTCTGAAATATTCTTGCTAGGTAAAGTACTCTTGGTTGTGTTCTTTTTTTTTTTTTTTCTTTTCTTTTCTTGTAGCACTTAAAATATATCATGCCACTCACTTCTGGCCTGCAAAATTTTTGCAGAAAAATCAGCTCATAGTGTTATGGGTGTTCCCTTGTAGGTAACTAGCAGCTTTTCCCTTGCTGCTTTTAAGATTCTCTTTATCTCTCATTTTTGACATTTTAATTATTATGTGACTTGTGTGGATCTCCTCTCTGTGGTTTCTGGACCCAGATGTCTGTTTTCTCCCCCAGGTTAAAGCAGCATTCAGTCATTATTTCTTCAACTATGTTTTCTGCTACTTTCTCCTTCTTATCCTTCTAGGACCCCTCTAATGCAAATGCTGGCATGCCTGATGTTATCTAAGAGGTCCCTTAAGCTATGCTCATTTACAATTTTTCATTCTGCTGTTTAGCTTGAATGATTTCCACTACCCTGTTTTGCAGATGATCGATCTATTCTTCTGCATCCTCTAAAGTTGCTGATTCCCTCTCGTGTTTTTCATTTATTGTTCTTCAGCTGATTGGTTCTTTTGAACATTTTCTATCTCCTGTTGGAAGTTTTCACTGTGTTCATTCATTCTTCTCTATAGTTCAGTAAGCATTTTTGTGACCATTATTTTGAACTCCATATTAGTTAGATTGTTCTGGTTCTTTTTCTGAGGTTGTTTTCTGTCTTGTTCTTTCATTCCTATCTCCTCATTTTGTCCCACTCTATTTGTTTCTATGTTTTAGGTAAATTGGCTACATCTGGTCATGAAGGAGTGGCCTTATGTAGAAAGCATCCTGTGGGGCCGAGAAGTGAAATCTCCCCTAATCACCAGAACCAGGCTCTCCAGAGGGGACTGTTTGTAGGCTGTATGGAAGTTCCCTCCTTTTGTGGCTGGGTCACCACTGCTGTGGGCCCCTATATAGGAGTAGTTTTTGGAGAGTACGTGTCCAGGTTTAAGGCTACCCATTAGGTGTGGTATAGTAGAAACTCCTTTGGAGGTGGGCAGCAGGCCTAGCCTAGGGTGCCTACTGGGTGTGGCATAGTGGGAACCATTTTGGAGGGGACCTGCTAGGGCAGGTTTGCAAGGCAACACCGGAATGGGGTGAGTGGTGCTAGCAAGGATGATGGAGCGTGTCAGGACTGGCACCTACTACACTCGGCCAGCTAGGCAGGAGGGCAAGAAAAATGGATCCTGCCAGTGCGTCCATTCCTGGAGAAAGTTCCTACTTTCTTATTGGTCCAACATCATGTCCCTTGGGCATTCAAAAGAGAACTGAAGTTAACTGGACTTTTTTTTCTTTCTCTCCATCAATTGTAATCATGCCATATTTCAGTTTGCTTCAAGCTTAGATCATGACTTTTTTTTAAAGATTTTATTATTTATTTGACAAACAGAGATCACAAGTAGGCAGAGAGGCAGGCGGAGAAAAAGGAGGAAGCAGGCTCCCTGCTGAGCAGAGAGCCCGATGTGGGGCTCGATCCCAGGACTTTGGGATCATGATCTGAGCCGAAGGCAGAGGCTTTAATCCACTGAGCCACCCAGGCGCCCCTAGATCGTGACTGTTTTATACAGGTTTATTTTTTTCAATTTTCTTGGAGTTTTGAATTGCTTTTTAAAAACTTGTTTATATAGAGAATGTTGTGCTACAAGCATACCTTCCAGTTTCCCTGTTTCCAAATATGATAGTACTGCATAGAATAGTTTCATCCCTCCCTGTTCCCCTTTATGGAGAACTTGTTCCCAGAGAAACCCATCGCCTTTTCTATTCCGGACTGGCTGCTCTTCTGTTGCTATTTGAGGTCTTCCCTTCACTGATTCTCTGGATTGAATCCACTGTTCCATGGATTTTATGTATTCCTCTTTCTTCGTTTACTTAATTTTTTGGGAAGATTTATTTATTTTAGAGAGCGAGAAGGAGAGATGGAGAGAGCAGGAGCACGTGCATGCATGTGTGGGGAAGGGGCAGAGGGAGACAGGAGAAAGAATCCCAAGCAGACTCCATGCTGAGCATCGAGTCTGATTTGGGGCTCAATCCCATAACCCTGAGATCATGACGTGAGCCTAAACCAAGAGTCAAGCATTAGCCTACTGTGCCACCAAGGTGCCCTTTGGTTTACTTAATTGGATACAGTATCTATTCAAGTAATTCTTTAGAAAATAGGGAGATAAACTTTCTGAGCCTTTAAATGCCTTTATTCTAATCTCATATCTGAGTGATAGCTTGGCAGGATACTGGAAATCTGATTTCAAATCCATAACTCCTAGAGTTACTAATGAGAATCTAATACCACCCCAATTTTTGTTCTTATTAAAGGGACCTGGTTTTTCTCTCTGGAAGCTTTTAGTATCTTGTTTTCATCAACATTTTTCTAAAATTTTTTGATGACATGTATGTTTCTTTTACTCATTGTACTTGGCTTTTTTCAATCAAAAGGCTTGTATTCTATATTATTTCTTTAATTCTGTGGGCAGGACTGGAGGGAGCAGGAGAGTCTGGTGTGGCAGTGTCAAATTCTACTTTTTTTTTTTTTAAAGATTTTATTTATTTATTTGGGAGAGAGAGTGAGTGTATAAGCAGGGGCACGGGAGAGGGAGAAGCAGACTTCCTGATGAGCAGGGAGCCTGATGTAGGGCTTGATCCCAGGACACCAAGGTCATGACCTGAGTTGAAGGTAGATCCTTAACTGACTGAGGCACCCAGGCACCCCTCAAATTATATTTTTGACTATATGTTGGTTACATAGGCATGTTCCCAAGGAAGGAAACAGGGATCCCAAAGAATCCTACCAGGTTCTAGCTCTTTGTACCCATCTTATCATCCCAGTCTCTTGAATTCTCCCCATTCTGTATTATTTCTGTGATGATTTTCTTCTCTCCCTCCTTTCTTCTCTAGACTTCTCTAGTCGAAATTCTTGAATTAGTTCTCTATAATTAGTTCTCTATGTCTCCTCCTTCCCTCCTTCTCCCTCTCTTTGGCTTTCTCTCCCTTCCTGTGAGATATCCTAAACTTTAGTTTCTAGGACTTATGATGAAATTTCAGATTTGGTACTTACATTTAAAAAAATTTTTTAAAAAATATTTTATTTATTTATTTGACAGAGATCACAAGTAGGCAGAGAGGCAGGCAGAGAGAGAGGAGAAAGCAGGCTCCCCGCTGAGCAAAGAGCCCGATGCGGGACTTGATCCCAGGACCCTGAGATCATGACCTGAGCTGAAGGCAGAGGCTTAACCCACTGAGCCACCCAGGTGCCCCATTAAAAAAAATTTTTTTAAAGTAGGCTCCATACTAGATGTGGAGCTCAATGTGGGGCTTAAACTCACAACCCTGGAGATCAAGAGTAGGATGCTTAACCAACTGAGCCACCCAGGACTCCCCTACATTTTAAAATTCTAACAGCTCTTTCTGGTATTAGCTTTCTGTTTTCATAATATTTATTCTTATTTTATTCTTATTTTATATAATCTATCTATATAATTTTATATAATCTATCTGAATATAGTAATTATTTACAAAGACTTAATTTTTTAGAACAATTTTTTAAAGAAAAATTGGCAAGACTGTATAGAGTTCCTATATACCCTACATTACATTAGCATCTATTATAGTTAATAAATAAATATTGACACAGTATTATTATTACTATTATGAGAGACAATACTTTATTAACTTAGTTTTTGCTTAATATCTTTTTTCTGTTCCAGGATCCTACCCAGGACCTCATATTTCATTTAGCTGTCACATCTCCTTAGGTTCCTTTTGGCTATACCAATTTTGCAAATGACCTTGATAGTTCTGAGGACTACTAGTCAGGTACTATCTGGGATATTTCTCTACTGGAATTTGTCTTAGCATGCTTTATTGTTTCTTTGTTTAGGCTTGTGAGTAAATGCCAGTATGCACTTTACCCTTGGGAACTAAGAAGGAAGTCAACTGTTTCCATTGTTTTATATACCAAACTTCAAAGAATCCTCATTTCTAATACTTCCCATTAGAACTACCAATCCTGACTTTACAGCTACTCTGGGATCCTGCTAAGAGAATAGAGAAGAGTATCTCATTTCTCTACTGTAGTCCTTACATAGCCCCTCATTCTGGGCTGTGGTTTCCTTAGCCTGTTTCTACTTTCTACCTTTAAGAAATTGGAAATCGCTTGACATTAATTTTTTCCCATTCTTCTCTACCATTCCATTCATGTGTTAATTCTCTTTAAATTTCTATATTTTCACTTTAGAGGAGTTTGGTACAGAATGGGAGGAGAATGTATCTATTCAGTCTGTCAGCTTTTACTTGACAACTCCATAAATCTACTTGTTAAAAAAATAAAATTCCTCTTATATAAAGGAAGTATAAATGTTTACTAACTCATAATTATAGTTTTGTTATTGTAATTCTTTTGATATGGATTTAATTTATATTCCTGTCCGTGATTTTATTAAAGCTTCTAATAAAACTCAGTCAGGAGTAGGGTCCCCAGAGGAAAAATAACTTACCCATATGAACCTTTCATGAAGGGACTATGTTATGGGCAGGTGAAGGGAAAACACAAGGGAATAGTGAGGCACCAAGAACAAGCAACAGAAGGATACCCTTACAATCTCTAGAGACAGAGGGACAAGGCAGGGAACAGCATTATGGGAGTGAGGTAGGCACTCAAACTATGGAGGAGAGGCCATCCCTCAGAAGCTGTAGTATACAGATATAGTTGCTGTGCTTAAGTAGACTAGGGAAAAAATGCCCACTCCTGGCAGTACAATCCACTGGCTAGACCCAGCCAGAATCTAGCCAGGGATGGGGACCCAAAAGATGCAGTTTGTAGGAGTCAGAGCAGGGCCAGAATGGATTGAGGGGTAAAGGTAAAGGGTGGATAGAGAACTGTTATTAAAATCTAATGTTTTCAAACAGACATTTCTCCAAAGAGACATATAGATGGCCAAAAGACACATGAAAAGATGCTCAACATCATCAATCATCAGGGAAATGCTAGTAAAACCTAAGTGAGATATGGTCTCACACCTGTCAGAATGGCTAAAATAAAAAAGACAAGCAATAACAAATGTTGGTGAGGATGCAGAGAAAAGGGAACCTTCATGCACTGTTGGTGGGAATGCAAACTGGTGTAGCCACTGTGGAAAACAGTATGGAGGTTCCTCAAAAAGTTAAAAAACAGAACTACCATAGGATCCGGTAATTCCACTGCTGGGTATTTACCCAAAGAACAAAAACACTAATTCAAAAAGGTATATGCAGCATTATTTACAATAGCCAAATTATGGAAGCAGCCCCAGTGTCCATCAATAGATGAATGGATAAAAAAGAGATGGTATATATAAACAATGGAATATTATTCAGCCATAAAAAGAATGAATCTTCCCATTGGAACTACATGGATAGACTAGAGGGTATATTGGTAAGTGAAATAAGTCAGTCACAGAAAGACAAATAACATTATTTCACTCATGTGGAATTTTAAAAAAAGATTTATTTATTTGTTTTGAGAGAGAGAGAGAGCATGCACATACTAGACCAATGGGGTGGGGGATGCAGAGGGAGAGCGAGATTCCCAAACAGAATCTGAGTTGATTGCAGAGCCCAAGTCAGGGCCCGATCCCAAAACCCAAGATCATGACCCAAGCTGAAACTAAGAGTTGGACACTTAACCAACTGTCCCACCCAGGTGCCCTTCATATGTGGAATTTAAGAAACAAAACAAATGAACAAAGAAAAAAAAAAAGAGACAAATAAAAGAGACAACTACAGAGAATAAACTGGTGTTTGCCAGAGGGGAGGTGGGTCGGGGAGAGGTGAAACAGATAAAGAAACTTAAGTTTACACTTACTGTGATGAGCCCTGAGTATACAATTGTTGAATCACTATATTGTACACCTGAAACTAATATAACACTGTATGTTAATTATATGGAATTAAAGTAAAAAAAATAAAAAAATCATGCAGCTTACAACAAAAAAAACCTAGTGTTTTAGAAATACAGCTCAAATACTGAATATTTGTGATTTGACAAAACATAAATGTTGGGTATTATTATGTATAATGATCCTAATTAAATGTAAAAGACTACCAAGTGTCCTCATTCTCATGAGGAGTTTTTTAACCCACTGAGCCACCCAGGCGCCCCTCTCATGAGTACTTTTTAAAGGGGAACAATAACATGTAGCATATGAATCTAAAGATAATCAGGGCCATCATGCAAGTTAAGACAAGCTGGAAGACTATGAATGTAAAATAAATCATAAACGTGGAAATTTGTTATTATAATTAAAAATCTATGTCATATTGTATTAGACATAGAATAGTGGTAACCATTGGGTGGCAGTAACTGGGAGGGAACATGAAGAGCTTTGGGGGTATTGGTAAGGTTTGTTTCTTCATCTGGGTGCTAGTTACACAGATGTGCTCACATTGTGAAAATTCACTGATTGCTGGGTACACTTATGATTTGTGTTTTTTTGTGTGCATGTTATATTTCAACAAGAAAATTACAAAAAAAAAATGGTAGCCTTGAATACAACTAAAACAAACCCCAAACCAAAAAACTATTGTCAATGTATTTTTCTGTCTCTCTTTAGGCATCCTCACTAACAAGTCAACAAGGATTTACTAGAACAGCTAAAACAATGATGAGCATTCACCAGACATGAAAGGCAAACCTTAGCTTCAAGGAATTTGTGATCTGCTTAGGAAAACCAAATATTTAGACATGAAATTAAGAATATTAACAAGTAACATATCAGGCTATGAAGAATGCTACAGCAAAAACAGATCCAATACTGGCATGTAACTGATTCTTACTGGAAGGCCTAGATATAAATACTCCTCAAGTGTACTCTTTCTGTTGGAGATAGGTCATCTGGGCCAAGTAGACCAAACTTCTGGTTTCAGAAGGTGTTTCAGTGTTTGCAGTGGCTGGGTAAGGGGGAGGCTGAGTAGTGCCCCCTCTGCTGCTTCAGTAGGACTAGCCCGGTTTTATCAGTTTATCAGTCTAAAAAACTCATTTTTAGAAGGAAATGAAAATTACCTGAAGTAAAGGGATAAAATCCTCCTGTTCTAGAGAGTTGGAGCTGGGCTTTGCTAGAAGACAGATAAACTTGGAGGCATCATCATGATGGTCATTCAGCAACCTATAAAAGAGACGATTGCTTAGGAAGGCGGCTACTGTGAAAAACGTCTACAATATCAACAGTTGATAATTTCAGCCTCAACCGAAGGCCATTTAGATCCAGAATCAGGTTCTCTCTTTTAAATTATTTTTTAAAAAGGGAATTTTTCCATGCTCTTGATTTTGTCAAAGGGACAACTCCGTAAAAGCTCAACAAAATGGCTTATTATTTTTGAAAAATGCTTCTGGGGCTGATAACAGAGAGTCAACTAAACTCGGGTAAAAATACACTTGAGGGAGAATGCCAATTCAGGTTTGGCACAGGACATCCAGACCCAGAACTCCAGAGCTACCCACCAGCTAGCCAGGAGAGAATCCATCAGCTGGACTACTATGAACCACATAAAGCAAAAATGTCTGTTTGGCCAAGTTGGCAGACATATTCAGGGCCAACCAGATAGGGAGCTTTTGAAATTAGATTTTGAAGGACCAGGCTGACAAAAAAGAATGAATGCCCTTTTAAGTCTTTAAGCTTTAAGAATTCCTCATGTCCAGCTAATTATTTTCTCCACATCCCATTAGTCTCCACATTTTCTTGATTTTCTTCTTTACTCGCGTATTGAATGCTAATTGTGTGCCACATACTTTGTCTGGAGCTTACAGTCTAGAGAGAGTGATACACTAATAAGAAGATACTACTGTGTGACAGCCATGCCAGAAATAATAAGCATGGGTGTCACTGAAGGCCACAGGAGGTCAGTGAGATTCCCAAAAAGGGGAAGCAGGAAAGAAGGGTGCTGTGGGTCAAGAGGGTTGCATGGACAAATCCCTGGTGTGAGAGTGCATGGAATATTCTGGTACTTACAAATGCGGGGATGGTAAGAGAAGGGGATGTGAGCATGTAGGATCCACTAGAAGTCCTTTTTTTTTTTTTTTTTTTAGATTTTATTTATTTATTTATTTGAGAGAGAGGCAGTGAGAGAGGAGAAAGTCAGAGGAAGAAGCAAAATCCCCGCGGACTCGATCTGGGGACTCCGGGATCATGACCTGAGCTGAAGGCAGTCACTTAACCAACTGAGCCACCCAGGCGTCCCCACCGGAGGTCCTTTTATGTTAGGTCAGGGAACCTGGACTTTAGCCTACTCCACAGAAAAATTTTAAGTTGGACAATGACAAGACCAGATGTGCTTTTCAGAAATATCATGCAAGAATCCAACCAACCTGAGCACACACAGATAGTGGCAGTGGGAGATGAAGAGAAAGGGGGCAAATCTGGTTGAAATGGAAACCATGGAAACCATGGTAATTGATGGGTATGGAGGAGTAAAAGGAAGGGAAAAATCCATGATGACTCCCAGGTTTCTAGCTTGGAGCTCTAAGTGCTTGGAATACAAGATTGGAATATACGAGTCCTTAGGAATATTTCCTCAAAATGTTTTATTGAACCATTTGCTCTTTTCTATTTCTAGTGTACCTTCAAGTCCGGGATCTTACTACTTCATGCTGACACTGACAGAAGGGAAAATGGTCAAAACAGAGTTTAGTGTTCATTCAACCTTAAAACATAGACAATTCATTACAAAACATCTTTTGATTATACAATTTACCTTTCCAAAAATGTTCACTAGCTCTCTACCACTTATATGAGTAAGCCTAAATGCCCAAGTTGAGCATTTGAGGCCTTCTGTAATTAGGTGGGAGCCTGCCTACCTACCTATCTTACTATTTTGCTAAAGGAAACTTCCACTCCAGGCAGCTGGCCTGATCTACTCTTCTCTAAGTATGTCATGTACATTCTTGCCTCTCTGCCACTTCTCATGTGATTCTGCCCTCTTAGAATACCACCCATCCCCCTAATAAACCCACCTCTTCAAAAAGCCTCCTCTCAGAACTAAATTCTTTACCGATCTTTGTACTGTTTAATTTATGTGTATTATATATACCACTGTACTGTTAGTTTTCTTTTACTTTTCTGGCACCTAAAGGGCAGACACAGTTATAAATAGGTCTTTTCTTCCTTAGCACCCAGCACAGTGACTTTCATACAGAGGATTCTCAAAAAATGTTTGTGATTTAACAGATATATACTTAAACTGACTTAATTTGTGATTATTAAAGCTACAGTATAATTTGTGTATTAATTCTCCTTATCATTCTTTAACATACTCAAGGGCCCTAGAATTAAATACATATACATTTCAAAAAAAGATTAGTATATAATAAGTGATGGAAAATGATCAGAATAAAACAGTGGGTGTGTTTTTTGGAAAGGAGCACTTTTATAAAGAAAGGATGGCACAGATGAGAGATACTCAGAAGAAAAAGGCAAATCAAGAATAGCTCTTTCCTATCAGAAGCATAAGAAAGAAAGAAAAGGTGAATTACGATTTTCAGCCAATGATAGTGGCTGGTGAACTCTATATGGAAGAGAAAAGGAGAAAAATAAAAGTTGTGAAAGCTGAAGAAGGTAAACATAGCTATTCTAAACTGTTACCTTCCAGAGCTCTTAAAACAAAATATTGTTTTGTCAATAGACAAATGAAATGCTAAAATTAAAATATAAGAGATAATAAAGCATAAAGAAGCTGGAAAATATTACTGTTTGAGAGGAGTTCTGCCACAAAGCTGGTAATCTAGGAACTCAAAAAGGCTGTGGACCAATGTCTTACCCCCCCAAAAAATGTCCAGACTGCAAGAAAATAGATGTCAGAGTAAAGACAGGAAACAGGCAATGGGGCAGAGGAATGAGGGAGAGCAGGGGCAGGGGAACAAGAGCCCAAGAGGTTTGTCTTCAAACGATTAGGGAAAGGGCTAGGGAGCCTCCACCCCATGAGCACTGGGATAGCAGGGAAATTATTTCTTGTTATTTGGTGACTTTTACCTTTGACTTTACTTTTCAAGATTATATAGAGCCTATTATTGGAGCAAGTCAGTTTGTGTATGTATATACCAATATGTTTAATTCTGTGGTTATCTGCCAGTTATTTTTTGTATTTGAAAATTTAATGTACTATACTTGTGCCCAAGTCATTTTATGCAAAGGTTAAAATTTATTTAAAAATTGCAAAAATAAACACTATCTTCTTCAAGGTCAATATGATAACTCAAACCATCATGCCTATGAGTTGCTTAGTCTCCCCAAATAGCCATACTAGGGTCTACTTTAAAACACCCTTTTATTTTATTTTTTAATTTATTATTTTTTGAAGATTTCATTTGCTTATTTGACACAGAGAGAGAGAGAGAGTACAACAGGGGGAGCAGCAGACACAGGGAGAGGGAAAAGCAGGCTCCCTGCTGAATAGGGAGCCCAATGTGGGACTCGATCCCAGGACCCTGAGATCATGACCTAAGCGGAAGGCAGACACTTAGCCAATTGAGCCACCCAGGTGCCCCATAAAGCACCCTTGCTTTTGAAATGCATTTTTAAAACCAAGAAACAGATTCTTAACTATAGAGAACAAACTGATGGTTACCAGGGGGGAGGTGGGTGGAGGATGGGTGAAATGGGTGATGGAGATTAAGGAGTGCACTTGTTGTGATGAGCACAGGTCGTCATATGGAAGTGCTGAATCACTATATTGTATACCTGAAACTAATACTACAGTGTATGTTAACTAACTGGAATTGAAATAAAAACTAAACTAAAAAAGACATCTTAAGAGCATAGAAAGGAGCTCCCACGAGAGGGCGCTCCAACCATTTTAGTATGGGGCCATACGCTAAAGCTTCAATATAGAGACATACACACTTAACTATTCAGAAATTTTTTTCAAATGAGAAAAGACAGGGACAGTTGCCCATGCTATATGACTTCATAAGCAGTTTCCTGTAGTTACCTAAAATGAAGACTTGTGCTTCGTGTCTTTTTTCCCCTTTCGCCTTTTGCAGAAATATTTTTTCCCGAGAAATAAAATTAAGATGATCCATCTCAATAAAAGAACACAGCTGTTGTGGTGGCTGCTGCTGCTCTGCCCAGCAAAGCAAATGTCCACCCTAAGTCAGTGACTTACAGACTAAAGACACCCCCCCTCCCCAGGCTGTTATTCTAATATTATGCCGTTTAGCTACAGGTACATCAAGTTGATTAACGGTTTTCCTTTGCTATAGTCAGCCTCAGGCTCACAAATGTAGGGTCCTAGAATATTCAAAATAACTTAAAATATAAGTAGTTACAGTCTTCTTTCTGGGTTTAATCCCTTATAGAACAGACTACTTTTTTTTTTTTTCAATCTCCCAGCTTGTTCAAAGTTTTCTCTTAAACAATTGAGAATTCTAACTCACTTCTTGCTGCTTTCAAGCCTGTTAGATGACCAACAATTCGGATCTCAATGACTAAAGACACCTCTGACAAGAGCAGTGCTGTGTCTCTATTGTTTCTTCCCCTGGTTCATACTCCAGCTAAGGCCTTTTCATGGCCTGACACTTACTGGGGTTAAAGAAGCTAGTGGAATAAAAGTTAGAACATGTATACATTTCAAGTTCTCGAATTCTGCTACTATTACATGCTACTTTAAAATAACAGTAATAATTAATAATAGATAATTGGACCACCCAGCTGAAGTCTTGACTTTAGGGTGGGAAAAGGAGAGGGAATCCAAACTGACTTCTTTAGTGTTCAGGCCCTAGGCTCTATTTTCTTCCTGTAGGTTCTAGGCTGTCAGAAATACCAGTGATAAATACCCTAAGGGCAAATGCCAGTTCTTCTGCTGGTTCATTCCTATTAATTAGTGTTTACATTATTTCTAGCCTCTAAAGAATTCTCTTACTTTTATGACTACTTATTCACACACATTTTAAAAAAGGCATTTCTTAGATTTTAACCAGCAGTTTTCTACTTGCTATAGGAGAGGTGGAATGGTGATCACAGCACTGACTTTGAAGTATCATCTAGATGGTGTAAGAGGAATGATTCTCCTAGGGTCCTTTAGGTTCTTGGTATTCAGACAACTTAGAACTAGTCCTTGTAACAAAATCACTAAAATTTACCTGGAAAATGTGAAGCATTTTAACTTTTAGCTTTGGTGCATTTCCTTAAAATAAGTTCACGAACTGGTAAAAGTTCTATATACTCTGATCACTGTAGTTCTAATATAATGCAAGAAGAATTTGGTGAACTCAACTTGCTGATAGATTTTAAAAAATAAGAATAAATTTATTAATCACCAACTATGTTCTCAAGCATTATACTACTAAAGGCTTTTATTTATTTATTTTTAAAGATTTTATTTATTTATTTGCCAAAGAGCGAGAGTGAGAGAGTGAATGAGCGTAAGTAGGGGGAGCTGCAGGCAGGGGAAGCAGGCTCCCTGCTGAGCAGGGAGCCCAATGCAGGACTCAATCCCAGACCATGGGATCATGACCTGAGCCAAAGACAAAGGCTTAACTGACTGAGCCACCCAGGTATCTCACTACTAAGGGCTTTTAGGTAGCAAGTATGCTGAGTTCTACTGTTACATGTTGATTTTAAATAATAATGATGATGACAATGATGATAACAGGTGAAGAGCATTTCCCAACAGTTTACCAGGAAGGGTAGTTGGCCCAAAAAAGGTGAGGAGAACACACGTAAAAAAGGCTGGTCAGTTGAAAGAGGTAGGAGGGCAAGCTGTGACGTTCTCTTACAACGTATAAATATATCAAGAAATCACTTATAAAGAAGAAAGGAAGAAAAAAGAAAAGAAGTAGTTCAAAAAACTCATTAGAGGTAAAATAGGTAAAGGGGACTAAGAGTATATTTATGGGGGTGCCCAGGTGGCTCAGTTGTTTAAGTGGTAAAGCAGCTACATTCAGCTCAGGTCATAATCCCACGGTCCTGGGATGGAGCTCCAAGTCAGTTCCCTGCTCAGCTAGAAGTCTATTTTTCCCTCTCCCTCTGCCCCTTGCCCCCACACCCCTGCTCATGCTCTCTCTCACTCTCTCGAATAAATAAATAAAAATCTTAAAGAAAAAAGTATACTTATGATAAGCACTGAATAATGTATAGAATTGTTGAATCACTATATACTACACATGACACTAATATAACATTGTAGGTAATTATACTGGAATTAAAAAAGGGGGGGAACCTTGTCAGGATGTATATATTTGTTTCTTAACTGGAGTTTCAAAGAGTGATGATTAAAATCTACTGGAATTCAGTTAGTTTTGATAAATCAATTAGATATATTTTAATGTGGATCATGAGGATGAAAGCTGTATTTCTCACATGACACAGGTGGTCTGCTCCCCTTAAAGGAGAGTCTTTACTTTTATGTCACTGTTACCAAGTTAAATCCTAAGACTCAAATTTAACAAGCAAAACTAAGAAACTTTCAAAGAGTTACTAGAAAGGTATCTTTGAAGATCTCATTTACTGATTAGACTTGTAAGATAAAGACCATGGAAAAAATTTCTGTGTGGTTATAAATAGTTTTGAATCACTGAATTTTACTTGTTCAAATGAAGAATAAAGGAAATTAATAAATGAGTAAAATAAGTGACCTTAATAAAGCACACTGTGAAAACCAGACAATTCTTTGCCTAGCCCCGTAGTGACTGCTCATATACTTACTTTCTCCACATGGCAATGAATGACTGTGCTGATACAAATCCTGTCCTCTCTCCCCCAGCAGCCTTAAACATGGGGGCTTTCCAATAGAGAGGACAGCCACAGAGCTGCAAATAAAACACAAATACAGTGTAAGTCAAGGGGCGGTGAAAAGGTGACAGAGCCAAACAACGGGCCCTTGTGGCTTTTACCCTTTGTGCCAGTGGACAGAAGGTCCCTGAAGGAGCAAAACTGGGGCAGAGGCAAATATATAAGCCATGGTAGATTCAGAGAGAAAGAGGGCAAACAATGAAGGAAAGGGAAATCCATTTACCTTTTCTACAAGTTCATTTACGTGATGTGTCTTTTCCTTTCCTGATAGTTAAAGCAACCAGTCTCCCTTACTACCACTTGGTTGGTCACTTGGTGTTAGTACACTCTCCCACCCACCTCTTCTTTGATTATTATGTTATTAAGCTCCAGGGTCAGGGAGAACTGTAAAAGCCTAGACTGTTCAAGAAAATAGCTATCTACCTAAATGGTTACAATGCAGTTATAAGGTTAGAGATAAAAATCAAAATGCTATCATTTATTTATATATTAGAAACTACCACAAATGGCTACATATTATAAAAGCCTTAGGAGGAACTGGGATGATTATAAAACTACAATATACAACTACAATACTCTAAAAGGTATTTTTCTTCCTTCAATAAAAAACTCTTTCAATTAATCATACTCTCACAAGAAAAAGTTCTTACCAAATTTACCTGCTTTCTCCCTAGACGGAAAAATTCTTTCGAGTAATAACAGTATCTAATAGTAGAGAAAGTCTCCAAATGTTCCCAATTTTGTACATGCATGTAAAACATATTCCCAAATTTGGAACCTTTGAAGGAATTGTATCTTGTTATAAAGTAGGTATAGACACAGGATCCTACTAAGGGAAGCTTTTCCTTTGGAGGCTGACTGGATGTGAATCTATACTAGGTTCTGATGACCCTGCTCCTGGTGTGAGGGCTCAGTGCATGGGGAATCCCCACAGAAGCATGAGGACTACCTGATCTGAGATTATGAGTCTGAGTTATGCTGAGAGAACAGCCAAAGGCTGCTGGATTCACACTGGAGATGAGGATATGGAAGGTGAGATTCGACAGCAGGAGGTAAGTACAGGGCAGAAATAATAGCTGGTCCTGCCTAGGCCACTAAATCGTGTTAGGCAAACAGGATGGAATTTAAGATTTCTTAAGTCCAGAGGTCAAATACCTTCACTGAGGTAAAGAATGAGGAAAAGGTGTTGCTTAGCAACCAAATGGATTTTGTTTATTGTGTAAATTATGATTGCCTAAGTACAAAGCTCACAATTAATATACTTTGGGTGGTAAACTGTCAACTCCACTTTCCAATCCCAATCTTCCCTTTCATGCAGAATGGTAGTCTGCCAAGAAAATGCTCTTAGATGTGACAGGCAACTGGCAACTGCTAAGAAAGCTTAAAACAAGTCTGTATTGTAGAGGTGGGAGTACAGAGCCCCAAACAGAGAAAATAAGTACAGGGAGAGATTGGAACTGGCTTGCCAAAGTGCGTGAAATTCCCATCATTATAGTTACTCATGGATTTTTCTGAATTGGAAGACTCAGGAATCTTCCAGCTCAACCTTGGGAAGTGGTCACCATGCTTTAGCTGAAACACTACCAGGGACTGTGTGTTTATATAACTTTCATTCCCTTGGATTATAGTCTTTTTCTCCAGAAAATTCCTGTTAAGATGCATACATACGAGTTCCTAAGGAGTAGTAAGTTGGTGAGAGATTGACACATACATTTATTATGACTCAAAGGCAAAATCCTAAGAGATAAGTTATAGAATGGATAGGTTTTAAAAAATAGATTGGGGGGCGCCTGGGGGCACAGTCAGTTAAGCATCCAACTCTTGCTTTTCGCTCAGGTTGTGATCCCAGGGTAGTGAGATCGAGCCCCGCATCAGGCTCTGAGCTCAGCGTGGAGTCTGCTTAAGACTGTCTCTCTCTCTCCCCCTCTGCCCCTCCCCTTCACTATCTCTTTCTGAAAATAAATAAATCTTTAAAAAAATAAAACAGATTGAAAAGGGCTGGCCTATTTTTCTCATAGCGGGGTACCGTAAATAGCCACATGTTAGGCAGGCAGCATGAGGGTATTAGCCCTTGGAGAAAATGCCAAAGAAAAAACATGCAATGTAGACATAACACTTAGGCTATTTAAAAAAATGTACAGCTGGTTGTATCTGCTTAAAACCAAAGAATTAAGAAAAAGGATGTTAGAAGATCAATAAGAACCTAAAAAAGTAAATGATATTAACCTGAGGGCAATAGAATAGAGACATTAATAACAGAGGAGAGAATAAGCTAGTGTCAAGACTTTTTTACAAGACAAGTAGAGATATGGAGGGAGATACAGAAAATGGGTTTAGGAAACTCAGAGGAGGAGGAAAAGTCAGTCTATGGCAACCAAAATTGCCGGAGCAAGGAAAATCTAACAACTTTAATTTGACCTAAGGATGGCCCAACAACATTAAGAACTGAAAGCAAGGCCATCTAATGAGTCACATAGGAGGAGGAGATGATTATCCAATACCTGCAATGTTCTTTAACATTTAAAATGTCTTATGCCTGTTACTTCATTTGATTATCACACAATCCTCATGCAGAAGAGGGCAGGTATTTTCAGCCCATTCTACAGATGAAGAAATAAATTATAAAAAAATTATATATTTTTTATAATAATAAAAAAAATAAAATAAAAAAAATATAAAAAAATTATATTGTGACAGAGATCACAAGCAGGCAGAAAGGCACGCAGAGAGAGGGGAGGAAGCAGGCTCCCTCCTGAGCAGAGAGCCCGACTTGGGGCTCGATCCCAGGACCTAGGGACCACGACCTGAGCTGAAGGCAGAGGCCTTAACCCACTGAGCCACCCAGGAGCCCCGACAAATGCTTTTCTTACTGTTCCTCAGTGTATGTTCCTACTCTGCTTTTCTCTCTCTTAGATTCATTCTCTGTATTAATTTCTTCTCCCTCATCACTTAAAGCTGTGGGAAAAAGTACACACTACACACTGAGAATTTAATCAGAAATGGGTATTAATGTCTCCAGGGCTGTTTGAGGTAAAAAATGAATTAGCTAAACTTCAGCAATAGATGCAGATTTAATAAACACAGTGTTTTCTTTGCACTTCAAAAAACAGACCCCAGTCTCTACAGCTATACTCAAGTGTCACTAAGAGTGGACTGCAAACTCAAGCTGGCCTTCCCAACAGCTTTATAGACTACAAGAATTCCGAGACGGGTTCATTTATTGCTCTACCTCTCCCTTCATTGTCTCTGAAAGGCTGTCTTTCTTCTCCTCTACCTACACCCAACTTGTCATGAGAATACAAGCACATGCTGTGCAAATGCTATGGGTACAGAGTTCACCCTCTGGCAGAGAAGACCGATGCACCCGGGAAAAGAGAACTGAAAACAGGATGCTTAGTGAGTGTTAATAGACAGCCATAGCCAAGTAAAAGCTGGATTAAATGGGGATTAGCTAAATGCAAGAGATGATGACATAAATCTGTTGAATGCTAGAGGACCACTGAACCATGGAGCAGGGCAGGGCTACAATGAGACAGGCAGAAGGGCCACAGCAGAAGGGCAGAGACAAAGCTGTGGAAAGGCAGAGGAGAACAGGATCCTCAGTCAAGCAGGAAATATTCAGAGGAGGAAAGCTGACCTACAGGACTTGTATTCCAGACAGAACAGGTGTGGGTCTCACTTGGATTGGCTCTCCATTTGTGGTGTACCCAGCACAGCCCAGGAACTATTATGTCCCTTAATCTGGACAGTTTCTCCTTGTCTGCCTGCCTGAAGCAATCCATGAAACTTCCCGTTTCTCTTACCCACACTGTTGGCATGTTCGAAATAACCTTGTTTGGCATTTATGCAGTTAACATATTATCTCTAAATGCAGATTTCCTTCAGCCTTACTAAATTCTGTCTTGTGGATTTAGATTCATAGTACCACCTCATTCAGATAATTTACCATCTTGGCTCATACAGTTGCCATCTCTCAAAGTTTTGGGTAAGAAAATACCAATGCCCTGAAAGAACCTGTAATTTATTTGGGTGGATACTGATTGGAAGTTAGCTAACGGCATGTTAGCATATACTCAGGGGATATAACATAAGGTAGAAACAGCACAATGCCAGGAGTTAGAGGACTAGCCTCCTGACATGTGCTAGTTCGTGACTTCAGGTTAAGTACTCATGGAACTTCGGTTTCCTTAAGTCTAAAATAGAGAGGTAATAGGTGAGCTCTCATTTCTGCAATGAGAGTTTACTTTTCATCAGAAATATCTAAGGGATCAACAAGCAAGTTCTAAGATGGGGGGGTGAAGAAGGTGGGAACGAAAAAAGAATTCCTTTTGTTTCTCCTAAAATCACTCTAATTTACAATTGAACTATTGGGACTTCATCAAGACAAAAAACTTTTGCACAGCAAAGGAAAAAGTCAACAAAATCAAAAGAAACCCACAGAATGGGAGATGGTACCTGCAAATGACATATCAGATAAAGGGCTAGTATCCAAAATCTATAAAGAATTTATCAAACTCCACACCCAAAGAACAAGTAACTCAACCAAGAAATGGGCAGAAGACATGAACAGACATTTCTGCAAAGAAGACATCTAAATGGCCAACAGACACATGAAAAAATGTTCCACATCACTCAGCTTCAGGGAAATACAAATCAAAACCACAATGAGATACCACCTCACACCAGTCAGAATGGCTAAAATAAACAAGTCAGGAAATGACAGATGCTGGCGAGGATGCGGAGAAAGGGGAACCTTCTTACATTGTTGGTGGGAATGCAAGCTGGTGCAGCCACTCTGGAAAACAATATGGAGGTTCCTCAAAAAGTTGAAAATAGACCCCCCAAGACTCAACAATTGCACTACTGGGTATTTACCTCAAAGATAGAAATGTAGTGATCCGAAGGGGCACATGCACCCCAATGTTTATAGCAGCAATGTCCACAGTAGCCAAAATAAGGGGAAAGCCCAGATGTCCATCAACAGATGAATGGATAAAGAAGATGTGGTGTGTATATAAACGCACACACCCACAGAGACAACAGAATACTACTCAGCCATCAAAAAGAATCTATCTATGGCTAAAATTAACAAGTCAGGAAATGACAGATGCTGGCGAGGATGCGGAGAAAGGGGAACCCTCCTACACTGTTGGTGGGAATGCAAGCTGGTGCAACCGCTGTGGAAAACAGCGTGGAGGTTCCTCAAAAAGTTGAAAATAGAACTACCCTATGACCCAGCAATTGCACTACTGGGTATTTACCCTAAGGATACAA
>PISX010019029.1:0-39160 GCA_004024625.1 Mellivora capensis
TACGCACGAGGTCACTGAGCCAGGGAATGGCGCCTTTATTCTGAGGCTGAACAGCAATCGACTCCCTCCCCTGCAACTGCTCCACCCTCGTTTTGGGGAGAGGTAGGGGAAGGAAACATGCAGCTCCCCCCTCCTCTTCCCTGCCTCCCTCTCTAAAGTCCCCCTCCTCTCTTCAAAGCTCTTCTCCCCACCAAAGTTCCTACAGGACCGGCGAGGCCGCCGCCCCACGTCTGTAGATGGAGCTTTACTGCAGGAGTGAAGGTGGCCGCTCTGCCTCTCTCCTCCCCCCCAGCACTTCTTGGGAAGCCGCGCGTGTTAGGTGGGGGGTGAGGATACTTGGAAGACCCTGCTTCACCGCCTCCCACCCAGACCTCTTCTCACCAGCACAGTCTTCGAAGCGCGGTGGGAAAGGCGCAGGGGAGTGGAGAGAGACAAAGGGCCCTTCTGGAAGAGGAGTCGTAGAGAGGGGCAGAGGGCGCCTAGCCCAGAGGTGGCCCAAGGGGTGGGGAAAGTGGAGGATTGGCAGCAGGTCCCAGAGCCTGAGCTGGGGGTCGGCCTCGGGCACGGGGCCTGGGTGATGCGCTGGCCTGGGAGCCCGTCAGTCGTCTATACAGATCACCTCCCCGGCTCGGGGCTCCTTCCGATCCAGCCCGTCTGACACCAGCGCCCCCACCATTTCCTTCTCCTTCTTCACCAGCACTGGAGGGCCGTTGGTGGCGGCTGTTCGGGAAGAGGGCAAGGAAGTGAACCCCAGCTTCACTCCCAAACGCGGCCTCTTGACTGTAGCATGTGACAGCAAGGTCACCCCCTGTCCCTGCTACTTAGTTCCCAGGGCAGAGGGGCGGGAGCAGGGCGAGCCCCTGTCCCTGAGAGTCCCGGTGCCACGAAAGACCCCCGTGCCGACTCTCACCATACCCTCCTTCCTGGAGGTAACCCAGGGGTGGGGGAGGCTGGGGACAGAGGTACCTAGCCCCAGAGCCACTGACACCTTTGGTGGCGTTTGGGACAGCGGGAACGGAAGAGAAGTCGGGGGTGCGAAGAACAAAGGCCAGAATGACTCCGTTCCATAAAACCGTAGAAACTTGCAAGGAAGTGAGATGGGCTGGACCGGTAAAAGGGGGCTGGGCAGGGCCGAAGCTCGGAAAAGCAGGGAGCGGGAGGGCACCCGCTCACCTGTGATGAAGGAGCCTGCAGGCATCTGGCTGTAGTTGGCGCCGGCGGCGGCCAGGGCCCCGACGGGGCCGGCGCTGAAGGCTGCCCCGTACCCCGGAGGCGTAGCGTAGGGCCCCGGAGGGAAGGCCTGAAAGAGAGCATGGGCCCACTTGAGAGGCTCCGAAGTCCGAGGGGACAACGGGGGCCTCACTCCGGCACTCCCGAGGGGATCACATACAGGCAGGGAGACTCGAGGGTGAGGAGTGTGTCCCAGCAAGTCGTTTCTCCACACCGTCGAGAGCTGCCGGAAGCGTGTGTGTGGGGGTCGGAGGACCAGCAGGGACAACTGGAGTTGGGGGGAAAGAGGGTTACCGGTGTGGGGTGAGGCTCCGTGCCCTTGCTGGCCAGCCGGCTTAGGATGCTGCGCTCGGACATCTGCAGGCGCGCTGCGATGGGGGGGATTCGGGACAGCGTGGCCGGCAGGCGGGTCACGTCCGCCTTCATGTCGCTCAGCAACTCCTCCAGCTGGTTCAGAACTGGGGCCCGGGCCACGGAGAAAGAAGGGCAAGAGAAAGACAGGGAAAGGGAGAGATGGAGCCAGGAAACGACGAGGAGTCAGAGGGACAGACACAGAAAGAGAGAGAGAGAGAGACACCACGGAACCAGAGACCAGAGACCAAGGAGATGACAGAAGGAGACAGAAAGAGCGACTCAGAGGAGAGAAAGGAGAGAGACCAGGTGAGCGAGGACAGATGGAGAGAGAGCACAGGACACGGGAGGCAGGGGGACATCGGGAGACATGGGGCGGGGGGTCGTCAGAACATTCCATACTCAAGAGTGACGTTTTGGGGGTGGGGGTGACGGGGAGGAAACAGGAGACGCGGGAGGCGGTAAGTGGTGGCACAGATTTCAGGAGTCGAGGTTTTCGTGTGGGAGGGGAAGGGAGATTAGAGGGTCGGCGTTACAGGTTTAGAGAATTGAAACAGGAATCCAAGGGGCCAGGAGTCAGTTACTAGTCGGACAGGGTTAGACGGTTAGAGGGGTCTGGAGTCGAATCTATCATCATCAGGGGAAGAGGCTTTGGGAGGAAGGGTTGGAGGTCAAAGGGAAGTTTCGGGCGGAGGGTCACAGGGTGGGACGGGGGTAGCTTCTGCCTGGTGGGGTGAGCGAGACACGGGGGTGGGTACATGACTTGTGGGATCAGGGGTAAGGACTCTGGGGGACTACACGCAGGCCACGGCCCCGGAGAGGGTGCTGTTAGCTGTATGGCGGGCGTGTGGGTCAACGGAGTTAGGCCCTGCGGAGGGACGCGCCACAGTCTCACAGAGTCTGGGCGAAGGGAGCCGGTCCCTCCGACGGGCGCTGGTGTGAATGCTCTTAGGCACGGACGAGGGCCGGCTTGCACAAACCCAAGAGGCTCAAAACCACGGGGTGGCTGGTGGGGAGGGGGAGGGTCGGGGGGTGGGGGCAGAGGTCAGAGGGGGGTGGTGCGGAGGGTAAAGGGGTCAGAGGGGTGGGAAGATTTTGAAGGGTGCGGGGTGAAGACTTACGCAGCGCTGTGGGCCCTCCCCCGCGCGGGGCCGCCGCGGCCCTTACCCTTGTGCAGGACGGCGTTGGCCGGCTTGTTCCCCGCCAGCGACTCCTTGGAGAGGTGCTGGTGGCTCTCGGCCAGGCATTCGGCCTCGGCGAAGCGGGCGTGGAGGGCCATGGCGGGGTGCGCCGGCTCCTGGGACAGGTTCAGGTAGGCCGCCCGCCGAAGCTGCTCCTCGATCACCAGCGCCTGCTCCAGGAGCTGGGGGCCCAGGCGGGGGGTTGGAGGGCGTGGGCATCTGCCAGCAGCCAGGCCCGCTGGAGACCCACGCTGCCCTCCCAGCCCGCCCAGAGCACCCCAGCCTCCCACCAAGCCCACACTGACCCCAACACACCCCGGTCCCGGACACAAGGGTCCGCCCCGCTGTCCCCCTCCAGGCGTCAGCCGTCCCCACGTTCCAACCACACCTGGACCCCCCCCCTTTGACCCGAGCCCCTCTTCAGCACGGTCCCTCCTCTCCCAGGTCCCCACCTTGAATCTCCGGGCCAGGAACTTATTTTTCATCTCCAAAAAGTTCCCCTTATTGGCTTCAGTTTTAAACGGCTCGTTGATGATGGCAAACTGGGCGTCATTTTGGATGTCCTGCCACCGTGCGTAGCCGTGGCTGCGACGCAGGGAGGGGCCGTCAAGGAACCGAACAGGGAGGCGCTGCGCGGTCCGCGCTCATTTCCTCTTGCCCATCTCCCCAGGGTGGGATACGACACCCCCACCCTTCCCAGGTGGACTCCTCCCCCCTCCAGGTTGAAAAAACCGTTTTTTTCCTGCGTTTCTATCGAAGGATACAGGACGATCCCGGCCAGAAGCCAATAGTCATGTCTTCGGTGCCAGATCTCATTGAGTTTCCCGGAGCAAATAGCCGCCCGCTCCTCGTTCTGCCACAGCGTGTGAAGCTCTGGAAAGCGGGCCGGAGAGAGAGAGACACGGGGCGTCAGGAGCGTGGGAACCACGGCCAGCTCGGCGGACAGGCAGAAGTGAGGGACCCGAGTGGGGGAAGAGGACCGAGGGCTCTTTAGGAAGAAGATGGAAAGGTCTGGTTCGCGCTGAGGACCAAAAGCTGTTACAAGCAAGGCTCAAGTTCAGACCAGAAATCGAGGGGGGTAAAGAGGGCTCCGGAGTCCAGAGTGTGCCCAAGGAGGAGCGCAGGCGGGGTGCGAGCCCCACCAGCAGTGACTTGGAACAAAACGCAGGTACCACGAGGGGGCCCGGGAGCGCAAGCACATCCCGGTGAGGAGCGCCCACCTGTGAAGCCTCCGTCTGCGATATTGAACATGAAGCGGGGCTTCTCCGCCTTCTCCTCGCGCCGGCTGTTGGGCCGCGGCTCGTCCCGGGGAGGCCCCGGCCGCAGCTCCCGCTCCCCTTTCACGTCTTCTGCTAGGGCAGATGGGGCAGAGCTCACCGCAGTGCTCAGGCCCCCCCCCCGGCTCCCAACGCTATGCCCTGGACTGGCCTGGCCTGGAGCAGCTACCCCCCCAGACCCCAGGCGTCAGCTCCCCCGGACTCCACCTCCCGATGCCCTCAGGGACCCGGGACACAGCGCTTCCACCCATTACCTCTCTTGCCCAAATCCCCTGTTTCCCCCTCCGGCCTCTCCCTGTGCTCCTGGCCATCCAACGGCTTCTCCTCCCCCCTCTCTCCTGGCGTCGACTCTGTGGCTGTGGGAGGGGGTAGGGGACAGGAAGGGAGGATGTCACCCTCATCCCATGGCCCCAGAAGAGGGAGCTCCCGGAGTCTAAGCCCCTCATCACCCCTAAGCCCATGCACCCACCTGACTTCTCTCTGTCCCCCCGGTACCCAGGCTCCAGCTCCATTTCTCCAGGGACTCCCGGCACCTCCTCCTCTAGAGGAATCTTCCTGGGCTCCAGCCGCTCCCCAAGTGATGGGGCTGGGCTAGGGACATCGGCCTAGGAGTCGGGATGGAGTCAGGATGAAGCAGAACCAGGCACCAGGCCCTGTCACTCGCCCCCCTGCAGGAGCCAGGCAGCCACGTACCTCTGTCTCCATCTTCTCCCCGATTTTGCTGTTCTTCTCGGGCTTCTCCTCCTGGTTTTCCGCTTCATCCTTCTCAAGAGGTGTTCTCACGCCATCTCCTTTCTCGCTAGGAGCTGGGGTAGCTGCAGGGGGAGGCAGAGTGAGGAGGCAGAAACCCCCCCCCGACTCCACAATCCCTGCCGTAGGGCTCCAGCCCCACCGACATGACATCTCCCCTGCCGTCCAGTTACCAGGCTTTGAAGTGCAAGGACTGTTGGTAGCAGAGGCCTCAGGGGTGGTGGGAGACGTTTTGGTAGGAGAGGAGGCTCTGGAGGAGCGCTTAGAGTCGGCACTGGGGTCGGGCATCAGCTCGGGCATCGACCAGCGCCCGTTGATGTGCTCAAATTCCTGTACCTGAGAGGGGCAGGGGGCAGTAGAGACGGGTCAGCTATAGGCACTGAGGGGGCAGGGGGCGGTAGGGACGGGTCAGCTGCAAACACTGAGGAGGCAGGGGGTGGTAGGGACGGGTCAGCTGCAGGCACTGAGGGGGCAGGGGGTGGTAGGGATGGGTCAGCTGCAGGCACTAAGAGGGGCAGGGGGTGGTAGGGATGGGTCAGCTGCAGGCACTGGGAGGGGTAGGGGGTGGCAGGGACGGGTCAGCTGCAGGCTCTGGCCACACAGGAAGCCCTCCCAGCAGTCTGAATCCAGAACCCGGGGATGCCAGGCAGGGTGGGGATGGGGCCTAGGAGACCAGCTCGACTCTGGGTGAAGGACAGACTGATACCTTCTTCTTGACGAGAGACATGACTCCAATCCGCGTCAGCACTTGCTGGCGACTCAGGCCCTCCCGAGGGACGCCATCAGCAAAGGTCTCCGAGCCGTCTGCCCCCGGCTCACAGAGGTGACGCATGAACAGAGACACATAGGCCCTGGGAAGCGTAGGGCAGGATGCAGGTTAGGAGGGGCTGGGCAGGGAGTGGGGGTGGCGAGGCAGTGATGGGGGCACAGGACTTACCGACACCCTAAAACCCTACACTGCCCGGGGCCTGCTAATCTCCCCACAACCAGCCCTCCACACCCCCCACCCTGTCTCTCCCCGGGGTCCTTGGCCTTGGTGCTTCGTTCCTAGGCCCCATCAGTCAGCTCGTCATCCTGTCCACCAGCTCCCCGGCCAGTAAGTGTGAGGCGAGGACAGCCCGGGGCCAGGCGCCCGGCTCCAGCACCTCTCCCCTGCAGGCGGGGGTGGGGCAGCCAGGCCTCTGTGCTCTAGGCTCTGCTGAGGGGAGGTGGGGCAGGCTGAGCCCACATCCCAGGAAATCGAGCCAGGAAAGACCAGACCAGGCCGCGTGGCCGGGAGCGTGGCAGTCAGCTGAGTAAGGTCACATCACATGGTGGCCGCCGGGACACGAGCACCCCCGGAGCTCCCCCCGCCCGCAGCCCGCTGGGCCCGCGCTCACTTGAACTCCTTCTCCGTCTTGCCCCTCAGGTCCCGCACCAGCCACTGGGTGGTGAAGGCATCCTGCGGCGGCATGCCCCAGCGCATCACAGCGTTGAGGAAGGCCTTGCGCTGCCGGGTGTTGAATCCCAGCACCTGGGGGCCGCAGCGGGAGGGCGTGGACCGTCAACGTCTGGGGGGTCTCACTGCTGGGACCCCCCCACCCCAGGGAACTCAGCCTCGGAGCCCCACCCCCAAGGGGACACTTGGGAGGCCTGAGGCCGGCTCCCACCTCAATGTTGCCCCCAACTCGCGCCAGCAGCGGAGGGAGCGGCTTGTCCTTCTCATTCCGGAGCTGCCTCTTTGACTGTCGACGCCCTGGGTGTGGCGGAAGGGAAGGTGGCCTGGTTAGGGGGTCCCCACCTCCTCCACCCCTCCATCCTTCTCCACACCCACCCCCGAGACGCAGAAGCTGGGGAAGGCCTAGCTCACGTCTCAGGCACTTCTAATTTCCTTTTAAGCACTTTTCGACTTACCCAGCAAGGAGATCTAGAAGAAATAGTCTAGAAAAAACGGGTCCCCTTAAAGGACTAGTAGCCAGGCCAGTGGGGAGAACGTAAAGTGTAAACGTTCTCAATTTTCCTTCTAGACATCTCAGCCCGTACGATTCTCTACACCCCATTTTAACAGTGGAAAAATTACGGATATTCCGTCCTTTTTACCCGCGACCTTTACTCAGTCAACAGAGAAGCACTCGTTTATGGAAAAACCACGGACTTAAGGGACACCAGGGAGTGAACTGGGAAGAGCTACGGGCGGGAAATCAGGAAACAGGTGCCACCTTCTGGACGCTCGTCAAAGTCTTCATCTTCCTCCTCTGATCCCACTGAGTACTCGGACTGGTTATCTGTGGGGAGAGGGCAACGCGTCAGGGCCAGCTTCCGGGGTGAGCCCACGTGGGGGCTCTTTGTAGCTGGAGCCCACCCCCATGCTGTCAGACTCTGGGGCCACATATCCTGGATGGGGTCCAGTCGCCATGCACCCAGTCCCCAGCCCTGCACCTTGGGTGCCAGGCGGGCCCCTGCAGCCACCAGCTGGCTGGGACCGCCTGCAAGCCCGCCCAGCCTCTGGGCAGCTCCTGCAGACCCTTTCGAAGCTCCTGCCCCTCGGCGGGGGGGGGGCTGACCCAGAGGCCTCCCTCTCCCTCTACGTGCCCGCCCCCCTGCCCTGGCCTCGATCCGCTGGCCGGCGCGCCTCCCTTCCTGGTCCCCCACTCTGGGACGGTGCTCACCCTGATCCTCCTGGGCGGCGTCGTTGTAGTTGACCTGCTTCCGAACCCGCTTGCCCTTGCCCAGGTTGCGGGCCAGGTCCTCCTGCTGCTGCTCGTAGTGGTGCCGCAGCAGCTTCTCCCAGTAGTCGGGATCCACGTTCTCCTCCTGCTTGATGATCTCTCGTTCGATCTCCTCGATCTGCAGGCAGCACAATGCACGCTCGCGGCTTCCCTCGCCGCTGCCCAGCGCTCACGCCCCGCAACCGCGTGCCTACTTCCCCGCCACCTGGCCTCCGCAACTCCTGCGTGAATCTTCTGGACGCCGCACGTCCTCCTCGTCTCTTACCGGCAGTGGGCTTCTCCTCCCTGCTCCCCGCGTCTCCCCTGAGCCTGTCCTCCCGCGCCGCCCGCGTCCGTCCGCTCTGACTCGCAGGCACTCTCTGTTTATCGGTACTTTCTCCCCCCAGGTTCTCCCCAAAGTCTGGTCTCACCCCTCAAACCAAGGAGCTGTTCTGCCTTTGGCCCGGCGCTACGGTAAGAGCTCAGACTCCCCGCAGACTCCCTGTTCAAGCCCACGGACACTGCCCCACAGAGGTGGCCCAGGATACACCGCGTCGGCCCCTGGCCTCTCACCTTGTCTTCCTCCCGCACCACGTACTGGGCCACCTTGAAAGAGCTGAGATACTCGTTCATGTTCTGCACATCCGTGTCCTCCGTCGCATCCTGGTTCCGGTCCAACAGCCGAGCGATGGCCTCGTTGTCGTAGTGAATCACGCTGCTATCCTCCTCCTTGTTTTCTCCTGGTAGAGACGGGGAACGAGGGGACTGTGAGTTCCAACCGGAGGAAAATCCATGCAAAGCCTTCTCACTTCGCTTCCTTCTCACGGGAGCGCTGGAGGAGAAGGCCCTTCCCCAGGGGGTCTGCGGACACCTGTCGGGCCTTCCCACCTTCTGCAGAAGAAAAAGGGCCACGCTTCCTCCAGGGGCCGCGCGGGAGAGCTTTTCTTCAGGGGTTCCCGAAGACGAGTGCGCCCGGGAGAGCAGGGCCTGGCTTCAGGAGGCCACAGGGCAGGTTCTCACCCTCATTCTCGTCCTTGAACAGCTCCTCGGTGCCAAATTTGAGGATGTCATCCAGCTCCTGCTTGGACATGGAGCCCGCCTTGGAGCCCAGCCCGGGCCGCACCACCAGGTGCGTGAGCATCATCTTCCTCTTGGCCACTTGGGTGATCCGCTCTTCCACGGACGCGCGGGTCACAAACCGGTAAATCATCACCTTGTTGGCCTGGCCGATGCGATGCGCGCGGCTGAAGGCCTGTGCGGGCAGGAGGCGGAAGTGCGGATGGACGAGGGGAGCGGCCGGGGAGATGGGCCCCACGTGCTGGGGAAAGGCCGCCGGCAAGGAAGGGTCTCCTACCCCCCACCCCCGAGAGCTCTTTCTCTGACCCCAGGACACGATCCCCTCGGCCAGAAACCCGCATCCCCCTGATAACGGGCGCGGGGGATCCAGGAGGCCAGCTCCCACCTGGATGTCGTTATGGGGGTTCCAGTCAGAATCGAAGATAATGACCGTGTCGGCAGTGGCCAGATTGATGCCCAGGCCCCCGGCTCGGGTGGACAGCAAGAAGCAGAACTGCTGGGCGCCGGGAGCTAGGAGGGGACAGCGAGATTCAGCAGCCGTGCCGTGCGGCCAACTCTGAGACGCCCCCCGGCTGCAGACCACCATGCCATCCACGCAGCAGCCAGGTGACAAATACCCTCCTGTTTCAGGGACCCAGGCGCAGGTGGCTCAGGCCTTGCGTGCCCAGCAGGCATCCCCCGCTCACCATTGAACCGATCGATGGCCTCCTGCCTCAGGGCGCCCGTGATGCCGCCGTCGATGCGCTCATACTTGTATCCTTCATAGTCTAAAAAGTCCTCCAATAGGTCCAACATCTTGGTCATCTACGGCGAGAGAGAAGGACGGAGTCTGGAATGATGAGGCAGTGGGCCAGGCACGGCGTGTCCTGACCATCCCTTTGTCGCCACCGCCCCCTTCAGCCGTGACGCCCGCTCCCCAGGGGTGCTGCCCCCACTCCTGCCCTTCCTCGCCCCGTATTCTTGTCACACACGCTTGACAGCATCCCTTCTCCTCTGAGACCCACGAGGTTTCGGGGACATCTACAAACGTCCAGAAAATCTGTATGGAATTGTCTGTCTGGGCAGCTTTCTGGAGAGCAGACCCACTGCTTCCATCAGCGTTCCAAGACCTCCGTGCTGCGCGCTCCTCTCCTCTCCCATGGCTAAGGAACACTACCGCTCCCAGAGACGACCTTGAGCAGACGACCCCGAGGAGACACGGGCTCCCCCTCCCCCTGCTCCCCGTCCGGCTTCCAAGAAGCTGGCCTGCAACTTCCAATGACCTAAGCTAAGAACAGGAGTCAGAGGCCAAGAGGAACGCCACCAGACCAGAACCTCTCAAGAGTGCCACCTCCTGACCTGTCACGCCACGGGAGCCACGGGGAACAAGGTAAGGGACTGGCCTTGGGGGTGACACAGAGCTATGGGTGCGGGTCACCTGCGAGAAGATAAGCACTCTGTGTCCTTGCTCCTTCAGCTTCCGTAACATCTTCTGTAGGAGCATGAGCTTGCCAGACGCCTTAATAAGCGCCCCACCCTCGTAGGCCCCACTGGGGAGTTTGGGGGACTCCTGTCAAGAAGGGAGCAAAAAGGACGAGAGGGTCAGGGAGCGTGTCCCCGTGTTTGGACACAGCCCAGAGAGCCCGGAGCCCAAATCCGGCCTCCGTCCCTTATGACTTCCTGCTCCCCTGGGCAATCCCATACCCGTGCCCCACCGCCGCCCACCGCCCAGCTCCAGGCCTGCTTCCGCCCACCGCGCCCCAGCAGCCCGCCACCCCGTCTTCGGACAGCAGCATGCCGGCAGCCCCCCGCGGTTGCGTCACCATGGCCGCCACGGGGAAGAGGTAGGGGTGGTTGCAACACTTCTTCAGATCCATCATGATGTTGAGCAGCGACACCTGGTTCCCGCCACCTCGCGAGTTCAAGGCCTCGAAGTTCCGCGTCAGGATGTACTTATAGTATTTCCTGAACACAAGGGTTCGGGGCACAGAAGAGACAGGACCAGGGGAGCAGTGAGGAGGCTGCCGCCTCCTGCAAGGCTGCCCCTTGCCCCCCAGCCCCCTCGGCCCAGGTGGCCCTGCTCTCGTCTCACTTCTGCATGGGGCTCAGCTCCACCCGGACGATGAGCTCTGTCTTGGCCGGCATGTTCTTGAAGACATCGGCCTTGAGCCTCCGCAGCATGTGCGGCCCCAGCAAATCGTGCAGCTTCTTAATCTGGTCTTCTTTAGAGATGTCCGCAAACTCCTCCAGGAAGCCCTCCAGGTTGCTAGCGGGCGGAAGGAGACAAGGAACTGAACGGGCCATTGGGTTCTTTGCCCCTGGCCTCAGGCTTCCTTCTTCACCTCGGGGAACCCTCTGCCTGCCCCGTTCTCAGCCCCTCCTCGTCGCAGCTCCACAGACCACCGTGGGGAGGGGGGGGTCACTTACTTAAACCTTTCTGGGGTGAGGAAGTTCAGCAGATGGAAGAGCTCCTCCAGGTTATTCTGCAACGGAGTCCCGGTCAGCAGCAACTTATGATCTATCTTGTAGCCATTGAGGACCCTGAAAAACTAGAAAATGGGACAAGGAGAGGCAGGAGAACGGGCCTGTTAGTGGCAAACGGCTGGACCACAGAGCCCGACTTTTCCTGTGCTCCGTCCGGGATTACAGGCCCCAAATTCCCAGTCCTCCCTCTCCTCCAACCTGGACTCCTCCCTGTTCCGGGCTGCCGAAAGTCCAGAACCTTCCTTCTCACAAGCAGGGCCAGACTCGGAGGTCTGGGTACGTCACTCACCTTGGACTGGTTATTCTTGAGCCGATGGGCTTCGTCTACGACGAGGCAGGCCCAACGGATGGAGCCGAGGGCGGCCTGGTCGATGGTGATCAGTTCGTACGAGGTCAGCAGAACGTGGAACTTGACCTGGGCCTCCCTCTGCCAACACAGCCATGGTCCGTACGGCTGCCACCCGATGCCCGGGCACCCAGACCTCCAGCCCCGCGCTTTCCCCGGACACCCCGTCCTGCCTGCGCCTGCCGGGGGAGCCAGCTACCCCGTCCTGCCACGTGGGCTCCACGCGGGGAAGACTGGACACAGCCCCCAACCTCTACCCCACGTCCGGCACAGGCAGAAGTGTACGTCTCCAGGACAGGAGGGCAGGGGGTGGAGGAAGGAGAAAGCTCAGAGGATTAAATGCCAGTGGGGGACAATGAAATAACACCTGGGGGTCTCCAAGAAGATGAGCTCGAGGGGCCTACCTTCATCTTAAAAGCTTTCTTGCCACCTTTGATGGCGTTGTCTTCGAAGGAAAACTCGTTCTCACGGATGATGGCCCGGCTGTCCTTGTCACCCGTGTACGTCACCACGTAGAACTTGGGTGCCCACATCTGGAACTCCCGCTCCCAGTTAATGATGGTCGAGAGGGGGGCACTCACCAGGAAGGGACCCTTTGTGTGGCCCTGGGAGTCGAGGGTTGGGGGTGACCGTCATTCGGGGGTCAAGGCGGTCGCCCCAGTCCTCTGGCTGCCGCCCCCCTCCCCACAGTCTTCCGTGCCCTCAGCTTCCATCCACTCCCACCTTCCGGAACCTTCCCCAGTCCCTCCGGGGGTCCCCGTGTCCAGCACCTCCTTATAGAGCGAGTAGAGGAAGACGATAGTCTGGATGGTCTTGCCCAGCCCCATCTCGTCCGCCAGGATGGTGTCGGTCCCCTGGGCCCAGGAGAAGCGCAGCCAGTTCAAGCCCTCCAGCTGGTACATGTGCAGCGTGCCGCCCGTGGCCGTGATGAACCGCGGCTGGCTCTCGTATTTCACCGTAGGCTGTGGAGTCAAGACGTCTGAGCACTCAGGGGGACGGTCAGGGCTCCCCCGCCCCCCTCGCTGGCATGAGCTCAGGTTGGATCACAGCTCCCTCCGTGATGCCTGAGCTTACGGAAGTTCTAGACTTCGGTCCCTCCCCCTCCAGCACTGGCATGAGGAAGGCAGCAGGGGTGGGGGAAGCCCCGGGTGCTGGGGCGTCGAGCTGCTCTCTGGCCCTTTAGGCCGAGTTCCTAGCCACACTTGGGGCAGGCTGGACACCGTTCAGGGAGGCTGCTGAGACTTGGGGAAGTCCTGTCCGGAGGCCCGGGGCAATCTGCAATCGCCCGGATCTAGAAATGGGAGAGAGGCCGAGAGGGAGGACTTACGTCGTTAGTAGGAGAACTGGGTGGCCCGTCGCCCTGCAGCTCTTTCTTCTTCTTCTTATACTTGCGGGGCTGGGCGGGGTCCTCCCCCATGATCAGTTCTCTGGGAGAAGAGCAGGTGTGAGCGAGGCCTGCTCCATGGAACCTCGCTCTCTCCTGAGCCCATTCCAGATCTCCCTCCCACTTCCCTTAAACATCTCACAGTTCCGTTCTTCCAGACTTTTTACCTTCACCCCTTTTACCTCCAGTGCCAACAGCCCCTCCCGCCCCGTCCTTGGCATCCCCTCTCC
Organism: Mellivora capensis; assembly: GCA_004024625.1. Lineage (NCBI taxonomy): Eukaryota > Metazoa > Chordata > Mammalia > Carnivora > Mustelidae > Mellivora > Mellivora capensis. The sequence continues at coordinate 12,977 of PISX010019029.1, forward strand.
CCATGCCTGCACCTGACGCTCTGTTCCTCACACTGTTCCTTCCTCCACCAGTCGCACCCCAGATGACCTAGCCCGGGCTGCCACTGCCCTCGATTTCAGGTCGGCTCTGCTCCTCCTGGCCCTCCCCTTGCCCGAGGGGCTGGCTTTCGCTGACTCTCTCCACCCCACGGCCTGGCCCCTCACCGGTGTCTCCAGTAGCTCTGTTTGTGGTCTTCGTACTCGGGAATGTTCATTTCATCCTCCTCCCACGTGGACTGGTCATAGGGCAAGTCCCGCCATTTCACGAGATAGTGGTAATTCCCCTTTTTATCCACACTGCGGGGCAGAAGACCGAGAGAAGGAGGAGGAGAAAATGGACACGGACCACAAGCAGAAAGAAATCGTCATAAACACGATTATCAGCCAACAGCTAGCCTTTGTCGCCTCATCCTCAATGAGGGGGCCCTGGGAGGGAATTGAGGACGGCTGAGTCCCACCCTACGCTTTCCAGCACCGCTGCCTGGAAATCTACAACCAGAGGGGCGCCTGGGTGGCTCAGTCGCTGGGCGTCTGCCTACGGCTCAGGTCACGATCCCGGAGTTCTGGGATCGAGCCCCACACTGGGCTCCCTGCTGGGCGGTAGGCCTGCTTTCCCTCTCCCACTCCCCCTGCTCCTGTTCCTGCTCTCGCTACCTCTCTGTCGCTGTCAAATAAATAAGTAAAATATTTTAAAATTAAAAAAAAAAGAAAAAGAATTCTACAACCAGAAAACCCCATGGGGCTTCGTCTAATCAGTCTTAACTAAACAGCCGTTGGGCGGGAGGCCCCGTTCCAGGCGGGGCTGACTCAGCAGTGGAGCACGAAACAGACAAGGGACCCCAAGTCCACGGAGCTCACGCTCGGGGCGGAAGGCAGTGACGACCTGGGAAACATGCACGTGGGAAATGTTTGGTGATAATAAAGAAAGCAGCACGACAAACATAGGCCCGGCTGAACCGTGTTTCTCACGTTGGCCTTTGTGGCCTGATACCCAGCCTCGCAGGTCGTTAGATCAGAGGCCATGGGGAAGGGGTCACACGGGCCTGGACTCTATGTCTGGTTTCTCTCCACCCAGGCCCCCGGGAGATGCGGCCGGAGTCCCGCAGGTGCACCAGGTGCCAGGGCGGCAGTGGCCCAGGGGAGGGGACGGCGCGGGAGAGTGAGCGGGAGGCCGGAGGCTCACCTGTGGTTGATGATGCGGTGGACGGTCATCCACTCCGGCTTGATGCCGAAGCGATAGTACTTCTCCTCCATCTCCGCGTAGTGCGGGTCCTTGACCTTGCGCTTGTCACTCTTGCCGTCGTCCTCGCCGGAGCCGTAGTCCAGGGGCGGGGGCTCGTCCATGTCGTTTTTCCTCTGGTAGTTTCGGTACATCACCAAGTGGAAGATCTCCAGCTGACGGGGCACAGAGGGAGGGGACGAGATGGTCCCAGCATCCGAAGAGGACCGCAGGGGAGAGGGGACCAGCCCCCGGGGGGAGTGGCACGAGGAGGACAGACGCTCAGCGAACTGGGCAAGCACGTAACAGGCTGAAGGGAGCAGGAACACGGTGGACTGAGGGCAGAAAGGGAAGGGAGGCTGGCGGCGGGAGGAGTGGAGGCCGAAGGAAACTCCCAGAGACTAAGGACGGAGGGAGGGTATGAGGGCCGGACGCCCGAAGCGAGCGAAGGGTCTGGAACAGCGGAGCTGGAGGGAGGAGTGAGATGAGCAGCACAGAGGGTCCCAGAGAGCAGGAAGGACAAGCTGCATACCTGAAGCTCCTTGGCCCAGGAGCAGTGCCAGTAGGACAGTCCTACCCACTTGACAAAGAACTCTCGCTCCGATCGGCCTTGAAGAGGACGGGGTGGCGGGGCATCGGGGTTTCCGTCGGCCTGCTGGGGCGCCGGCATGGACACGGGCGGCTCCCCCCACCGCCAGTGCAGGATCTTTTGCACACGGCCTTTCAGCACGGGGCACTTGGGGACAGGCGCGCCAAGGAGGAAACACAGGGAAAAAGTGCCATCGTTAGAGGAGGAGGAGTTCGGGGTCCCACGAGGGAGTCAAAGGCCAAGTGCAGGGACGGGAACGGAAAGGGGAACAGGACGGTGGGGTCCCAGAGATGGGAAGAGTCAGGGCTGCCAGGAAACCCGGCGGGAAGGGCCGACTCACCGTGCATCGGGGACACAGCCATTCCCCGTTGGGGATGTCGGGCAGGGGCGGGTTCAGACAGTGAATGTGGTAGGAAGAGATGCACGCGTCGCAGCACAGGAGCTCGCCCCCGTCCTTACACACGCGGCAGTACTCCATGTGGTCGTCTTCCTCCTCCTTCTCCCCTTCTTCCTCTCCTTCCTCCTCGTACTCTTCCTCCTCCTCCTTGGCCTCCCATTGCACCCCCTCCTTCTCCTGGGAGGCCAAGGCCAGACACAGAGACAGAAGGAAGGGAGGAGACAGGCAGTGAGACCGGAAGCCAGGGACAGAGACAGGACACACAGCTAAGGTGGCGGCGGGAATGAAGGAAGAGGAACGGGACACCTCCATCCCCAAACACGTTGACGAGGGAGCAGAGGGAGAAAGCCAGGCGTCTGGGGGCCGCAAGCAGACAGGCGGGTCCCCGGGGGCGGCCAGCAGGTACTCACGCAGTGGGGGCAGCTCCATTTGCCCTCGGGAGCCCGGTCCAGCTCCGGATCAAGGCAGACGAGGTGGTAGGCACGAGGGCAGGTGTCGCACAGAATAATTTCCCCACCCTGTTGGCACACCTCGCAGTAATCCTGGTGATCCGTCTCGTAGCCGTCAACCTCGTCCTCCCCGGCCACTGCGGGACAGCCCAGGACTGTCATGTACACCAGGGCAGGCAAAGGGCACAGAGGAGGAGAGAGAGAGAAAGAGAGAGAGAGAAAGAGAGAGGTGATGAGGGAGAGAAGGGCTGAACAAAGCAGTCAGAGGGGGGACACAAAAGGGGCCCTCAAGGGACGACAGGAGGCCAGATGGACAAGGTCACACACGGCTGGTACCCCTTACCCTTCCTCTTCTTCCTCCCCGGCCGGCCTCTCTTGAGCTTCTTGGTGCGGACAGGCCCGTCCGGCCGGCCCGAGGCGCTGTGGACGCTGCCGCTGTCCAGGTCTGACTCCTCGGCCTCCGGCTCGGGGCCCTCATCGCTCTGCAAGACATACTGCCCGGAGCCCCGGGGCGGTCAGGGAGGCCGGCTTCCCTGCGCTCCCCTCCCCAGGCCTCCGGCTCCTGCTCCGGCTTCCCTCCCGGACCCCTGCGTCTGGACCCCTGGGCCCTGACCCCCCCCCCACCCCGCCCCACGCCGGGGCACTGAGCCGACGGGGACGGGCTGCTCACCGAGCCTCCCTTCTTCCTCTTGCCACCCAGCAGCCCGAGCTTGATTTTCAGGGGCGCCATCTTCTTTCCCCGAAGCTTCTTGCGTCCGTCAGGCACTCGGGGGCTCTTACTCCGCCTTTTATGGCCTGGACCTGAAGGACACAGGTCGGACGTCCCGACATCCTGGACTAACGCAGTTCACGGAGGCCTCGGAACCCCCGGGCGCTGGTCCTCAGCCGGGGAGGGGGGTCCTCACCTTTGCCCTCTTTGGTTTTGGCTCTTCGGATGGGTGGGGGCTGGGTGTCGGCAGAAGGAGGTGGCGGGAGGGTGGGGGGTCCGGAAGGTGCTATGGGGGCGGCCGGCGACACGGCGGCGGACACCTGCTCGGCCACAGCGGCAGCCGCCGCCGCCGCCGCCGCCGCCACCGCAGCCGCCGACCCCTTGAAGGGATTGTTGGCACTGAACTCTCTCCACTTGGCCCCAAGGATGGTCATCATCTTAGACATCGGGATCTTGGGATTCTTCTTCGCGATCAGGGGCCTGTAAGTGCAGGAGCAGAGGACGCGGGGCCTTCACAGATGGTCTGGACTCCGCCACGCCCCTTAGGGGCTGAGCCTGCGTTTGTGCTCATGCTCCTGGGCCGGGAGGCTACGACCCTCAGGAACGACCTCGCTTTAAAGGTAACCCGATACGGGGGCGCCTGGGGGGCTCAGTCGGTTGAGCGGCTGCCTTCGGCTCAGGTCATGATCCCGGCGTCCTGGGATCAAGTCCCACATCGGGCTCCTTGCTCGGCGGGGAGCCTGCTTCTCCCTCTGCCTCTGCCTGCCACTCTGTCTGCCTGTGCTCGCTCTCTCGCTCTCCCTCTCTCTCCGACAAATAAATAAATTAACAAAAAAAAAAAGGTAACCCGATACAGAGCTTAAGAGAGAAAAAAACAGGGGCGCCTGGGTGGCTCAGTGGGTTAAGCCTCTGCCTTCGGCTCAGGTCATGATCTCAGGGTCTGGGGATCGAGCCCCACATCGGGCTCTCTGCTCGGCGGGGAGCCTGCTTCCCTCCTCCCCCTCTGCCTGTCTCTCTGCCGGCTTGTGATCTCTCTCTCTCTCTCTCTCTCTGCCTCTCTGCCTGCTTGTGATCTCTGTCAAATAAATAAATAAATAAAATCTTAAAAAAAAAAAGAGAGAAAAAAAATGATAAAAACCAAGAAAACGTACGAGGAGAAAGGAAACGTACAGGCGCAGCAGAGGAGAAAAGAGAAAACAGACAAAGACGTTGATAAAAATGCTTCCAATCTTTTCCAGTGTGTGAGATCCTATCAGGTGTGTTAACGAGGTCGTGTTTCATCCTTGTGATGATACCCGAGTTGCCAGGATTCTCTGCATTTTTCCAGCAAGTTCCATGGGCCCTAGCACGTGCAGCCTGACAGGCCAGGCGGGTTGGGCTCTGTGGCGGGGTGTCAGACTCTTGCGAGGACATGGGTGACCACGGTCCTCAGGGTACTGACGACAGGGAGGGTACACTCGCCGGGCTGGGGCCACTCTGCTATCATCTACTCTACTCGGGGGGGGGGGGGGGCGGTCCCCGAAGGCCAGGCTCCACGGCCAGCGGGGCGTGACTGTTAATCATGGGGTCCTAAGCCAAGGACAGAGAGGACTTGATAACTGAGCAAAGGAAACTGGGCAACACTCACTTCTCTCGGTTTCAGTGGAGAGAGAAGTCCTGCGGGGGGAGCCGGAACGGTTGGGGCGGCGAGGGCCATCAGCCCTCACTGTCTTCTGTCACTAGAGCTTTCGAACCCAGCACTGGAATCATGACCGTCCCCCGCCATCCTCTCGTGAAGGGATCCTGACCGGGGTCCCTGGACCCTGCGGCGACCAGGGTCCTCTCAAGTTCTATGCGGGGCGTGGTGTGTCTGTGCCGTGCGTTTCTCCGGGGAGCAGCGTCCGAGAGTTTATGCGGCTCCGCCGGGGTCCCCCCACCCCCCGGAAAGTGTCCATCGGCCAGTCCTACCTCATGAACTGGCTAAAGGCCTTGTAGTTGGTGAGTGTGTGGTAGTCCTCCTCGGAGAACACATGCTCCACGTCCTCTAGGCCCCAGGTCAGAAGCAGAGTTGCCGACGACTTCTGTTCTACTTGCTGTGAGTGACAAGGTGTCATGGGGCTTTCAGGGCGGGGGTTCCATGAGGCAGGCGCTTCTCTGGCCCCCATCCTGGGCCCCCCACATACCTCCCTCCCTCCCCAATAGCTTCCAGCTGAGGTTCTGGGGCGACTTCTATAGCTTCTCCACTGAGCACCACCTCCTTGGGCGCTCCCTCCCCAGCCCCGTCTTCAACACTGATGCGTGCGCCCCCGTCCCCTGCTCCCTAATTCTACTCACCTTTTGCCCCCCGTCCCCCTCCCCCTTTTTCCGCCGCTTGGTCTTCTTCTCCTTTTTTTCTCTGTGCTTCCGCCTCCGTTTCCGACCTGGTCCAGTTCCATATTCGCTGCCCCCGCTCTCTGACTTCTCCCGGTACTCATCGCGCTCGGAGCCAAATTCCTCCTCACTGTCCTGAGGGAGAGAAATAAAAATAACATTTCTTCAGTCCTACCATGTGCCAGGAACTGTTCTTAGCCCATAGCACGTATTATCCCTTTTAATCTTCACAACAATTTTCTGGAAATAGTAACTTATCTATTTTTAATCTGCTTTTTTTTTTTTTTTTTGCAGATAAGGAAACTGAGGCATGCGGAACTGAACAAACTGGCAAGGAGACGTGGGGCTGCTAAGCTCTGGAAGCATGCGGTCTGTGCCCACAGCCTGCCCAACGGGGGCTCGAGTCACGTGGACACCGGGGGCTCTGAAGCTGGGGTCCCAGATCTGGGAGCTACGGGGCGAGCCGGAGTGGGGAGGGGGCGTCAGACCTCCCTGACTCCCGGATGCCCCCTACCCTCCACCCTCCACCCTGGAATAGAATAATCGGGAGGGACGGAGAAAATTCGAGAAAATGCGGGTGCCTGGGCAGAGGTCTGCTGAGCCTTGCGTGGAGACAGGAGTCCTTAACACTTACAAGCTTCTTGCGTTTCCGGGGTTTTCCTGGCTTGTTCTCCTTCTGCTTCTTGGGTCCTCGTTTTCTCTTCTTTACGCCCAAAGCTGAAGGCAGCAGCCGGATGTCATCCTTATCTTTGGAGCAGAGAGCACCAGAAAACCTAAGCCTCCAGCTTCCCCGGCTCGGTGGCCCCTAGACCTCAGCCCTCCTCACCTCTCCCGTTCCTAGTTCTCTAGGAACTAGGGCATTAACTCCTCCAAACCTCGCCTCCCTTCACTGGGTGCAAACAGAGAGTGTTTCGAGTACTCTGGGACGCTTGGGTTCTGAATGGGAGGTCAGGGGTCAGAAGGGAAAACCAAGCCAAACCACTCCCTCCTCTCCCCTCCTACTAACAAGGGAGCAGGCTCTAGGCCATGGGCTCGGACTGTGGCAGGTCCTTTCAGTCGCCGCCAGGGCTCCTCCTGCCTTCCCCCTCACTTAGCCAGCTGGCATCCTGCCCGGGAACTGGGGAAGCCATGCCCAGCTGCTGGCCTGGCCTGACCCCAGCACTTGGAGTGGGGAGACACAAGCTGGCAGCTCCCTAAGCCAGATGCTGAGACGGGAGAGCCAAAGGTGGACACCTGGGATCTCACACTAACACCCGGGGCCCTCACATCCCTTCCGCCACGAGGGAGGCCTCTATTTATACTTCCTCAGATGATCGCCAAGCCTCCCGTCCCCCTAACATGGCCCTGGAGGAAAAGAAGTCCCTGCCAGTCATTTTCACATCTTGCCCGCAAGACCGCAGCGTCTGGCTCGTCCATCACACCCTAACCCTACGGGAGCAGTCTTTTTTTTTTAGGAATTACCTAAGCATTCCTCCTCTTCCCAAGTAGCCTGGAACCTTCCCTCAAATCTATTTCCATAACCCTGCTCCGTCTTGGAGAACTCAGGGGCCCTCCCCTTTGTCCTCCCTCACCCTTCGCCTCCAAATTTAGTCCCATTCATACAGAAGCAGCAGGGGAGACCCAAACAAAGCTGGAAACAAAGACACACCCAGCATATGCATTCTCAGACGCACACGCGGAACACACAGGCCTGAGCACAAATCCAGACGGCTGCCTCTACCTGCTTTCAGCAGGCCTAGGTCCCGGACTTTCTCCCTAGATGTCTCTATCAGGGCCAGGGCTTCCCTGATGTGTCCCCCAGCCCAATTCTCCATGACCCCAACCTCGGGTCTGGGGAGGACACGGATGCCACAGACCTGGGGCCCTGCTTGGCCTCCCTCCCCCTCAGCAGGCACTAGACTAACCAGCCAGACCTGTACCGCTCCCGGCAGAGGAGGAAAGCCTGGGCCTGGCCCAGCCCCTTGCTCTAGGACACACAATCCTTTGGCCCACAACAGCCAAGGGAAAATTAGCCACAATTAACACAGCTTCCACTGCCTGGGGATCCCCGCGCCTCCTTCCTCACTACCTGTCCTCAGAACGCCAGTATCCTGTGTCCTCTGGTGCAGGAACACCCTCTAGGTCGGGGCTGGGGAAAGGGAGGGGGGGGGCGCGTGCAGCAGGCCCCGGGCGTGCAAAGAGCGTGCAGACTGGAGTAGGAAGTCAGCAAGACGCCATGGTTCCCCCCCACCCCCACCCCCCGTCCCCAGCAGCCAGCTCTCCCCAACCCCCGGGACGTCGCTTAATGTGAACGTGGAAACAGAGGCCGCCGGGGCGGTGGCAGGGGCAGGCCAACTGGCTCGGCGTCAGGGACGAGGCCTGGGCCGCCACCCGCCCCGCGGAGGGCTGGGGCACCTGCCCCGGGGACCTCAGCCGCCAGTTCGCCGCCCTCCCCGCCCCGGCAGGAGGCTCCCGAACTCGGGAGGCCGGCGGCGGCGGGGAGAGGCTGCGCGGAGCGGCCAGGAAGGGAAAGGGAGGGCAATAAAGCAAACCCAAGTCCCAACCTCGGTCTCAGCAGCCACTCAATGCTGGCCCGGCGCCCAGACTCTCCCACACCCGGGCTCCGATCCCGGGAAGCGGGCGGGGGCGAGGGGCGGCGCGCGGCGGGGGCGGGGCCTGGCGCGCCGGGGCAGCGGGAGGGGGGAGGCGGGCGGAGCCGGGCCCAGGCCGCGCCTCCCGCCCGCCCCGCTCTCCCTCTAATCTCACCATCAATCTCTCACACATATATTTATTTTTTCTCAAATTCCCCTCCCTCCCCCACAACGCACCACCATAATAGGTCTGCTGCACATGCGTACTGCACGCAGGGGGTGGGTTTGTATTTTCAGACCTTTTGCAAAGAAACTACCAGAATTTTCCGCACCACCCACAATCATTCCCCACCCCCACCCCCAAGGAATCACATCTATATATTATGTTATATTATTTCTCGAGACTTGCCAGAAGGGGGAGGGAGAAGAAATGAGTTTTGGGCTTCCTGCTCCCTTCCCCCACCAACACAAGCGCTATTATTTTAAACGTTTAACAATGTAAGGAGCCGAGAAGGGGGGAAGGGATAAAATCGGTCTTGGGTAAGAATGTAAAACAAAATGGTGAGAATCAAAGCCGTCAGAATGAAAAACAATAGACGTCTAATACGCGCAAATTCACACTCCGGAGAAGGATGAGAGAGGGCGGCCCGCACACATTTCCTTCCAGGAGGCTTATTTTGCCCGCACTTAGGTAGACAGAAATAACGAGCAGACCAAAAATATTTCCCCAAAGTTTTGCCTCCGAAAGTCATCTGAGGGGCTGCATCTGGGTCACTCATTGGACTCGGAGGGCTGAAAGGGGGGGGGGATGCAACAGCCCCCAGGAGAGCGAGGAGGTGGGTTTTCACTTCAAATACAAAATTTTTTTTTAAACATTTGACGTTTCTTCTCGGCTGTTGAGAGAACAGAGGGGAAGAGGGGGAGGGAGGAACTGACACAAAGACCCACCTCGACCTCAGATTCTTTCATGCCCCTCTCTCTCTCTCTCATCCCCAAATCCGGGATCAAAAACACCCAAATACCACAGTCCACGTTGGCCGCACAAATCGGGCCCTGACACAACCTGACATTCTTCCTTTCTCTTCTTAGCTGCGTCTTCGGGCTCCAGGCATCCCCCTCCCCACGATTTTTTATTCCTTCTCCCTCTTGCAAACCCATGGATTCTCTGGGATAACTTTGTAAAAACTTTTCCCTTTTTCAGACAAGGCTGGTGGGGGGGGGGTCCCTGTTTCCATCAGACACGCACCCGCCTCCGCCGCTGCCCCCCCCAAGAAGACACCCCATACTCCCTCAAAGGTGCTCTTAATTGAACAGGAACATTTGCTACATAACCCACACAGATCAATGTGACAGTTTTACAAAGAGCGTCCTGAAGTTTGGTGCATTTGTGCTGCGTGGCACCCAGAGGGCCTGGGGGTCTGGATGTCCCCCTTTCACGCCCCCAGCAGATGTGAGCACCCTCAGAGTGCTCCCCTGTCCTCAAAAAGGTTAAAAATCACTCCACTAGCAGGGTGGTCCGAGTAGGGCCGTTGCTGCCCCCCCCCAACCATGCGAGGCAGCAGTCTGCCCCTTCCACCCCTGGGGGAACTGCCCAGAGAGCGGCCCGGGTGACTTGCCATCCCCGGGGAGGGGTGCCGAGTGACGGTCAAGCTGCACAACAGCTGGGTGGGCAGTTCACGCCCCCCAGTGTGATCAAGGTGCGGGTGGTTTCCGCGAGAGAGTGAGTGACAGTGAATGGCAGCCACGTGAGAGTCACAGCTGGGCAGCTCGGCCACCCCAGACTGACGGGGTCACGCTGGGGGGGGGGGGCGCACTTGACACAAAAGAGCCCGGAGCAGAGTGGAGATAAAGGGGGTGGAGTTGGGGGCATCTGGTTTCCCAGACACTCTCCCCGCGCTCCCCAATCTTAAAGGAGTGCTCTCCCCGGGACGAGCCGGGGGGGACAGGCGGCGGATCAAGTCTGACTCCAGGAAGTGGTCTGCGTAGAGTGCGGCCACCACCTGCCCCCGGTCCCCAGCCGCCCGCAGACATTCACGCGACCCCTCCCCCACGTGCCACCGCACGCCCGGGAGTTGGCGGGCACCGGGGTCCCCGCAGGTGGGGGTCCGATGGAGACCGACCCCCGCCCCCGGCCCCCGCCCCCCCTCCTGAGGCGGGGGGGGGTTGCTTAGGCCCGCGGTCCGCTCCACACGCGGAAACCCCCGTTACCTCAGTGCAACCCCACTCGGGCCGGAGCCCCAGGGGCGCCCGCGCGGCCGCCCCTCCCCCACGCGCCCCTCCTCCACGCCGCCGTCCGGCCGCCAGGGTCTCCGCGGTCCCTCGCTCGGCCAGGGAGGGGGCCCTGGCTTCGCCGCGGCCGTTTCCTGCCTACCCCCTCCCCGCCGAGGGTAAAAAAAAAAATCTCCTCCTCCTCCTCCCCCGAAAGCCGCGACCGAGTGGCCCGGTCCGCGCGCGCAGCTCGCGCCCAGCGCTCTCCAGCCCGGGCGGCGGCGGCGGCGGCGGCGGCGGCGGCGGAGGCTGCGGCGGCGGCGGCGGCGGCGGCGGCGGGGGAGGGGTGCGGCGGGGGAGGGGAAGAGGCCTGGCCCGGCGGCGGCCGCCGCAGCCCGCCCGCCCGCCGCCGCCGCCCGGCCGGCCCGCCGCGGGCCTCCGGGCCCGAGACTGGCGCCCCGCGCCCCGGATTCGCCTCGGCTCGGCCGCGCGGTGGGTGCCTCGCCCCCGCCCGGCCTCGCGCGCCCGCGGCTCCCGCTCGGGCTGGGGGGGGGGGGCGCGGGTTGCGGGGGGGAGTCGGGGCGGCCGCTTACCTGGCGGCGGGGGCGGCGGCGGCGGCGGGGGCAGCGGCGGCGGCGGCGGCGGCGGCGGCGGCGGGAAGAGGTGGCAGCCGGGGGGGCTGTGGCGGTCGCGGCCCCGGTCGTGGCCCGGCCCGCGCCCGAGCGCTCCCTCGTCGTCGTCCTCCTCGTAGTCCTCGTCGGCCGCCTCCACCTCCTCCTCCTCCTCGTCGCCCTCTTCTTCCTCCTCTTCTTCCTCCTCCGACACCACCATCTCCTCCTCCTCCTCCTCCTCGTCCCTCAGAGGGGAAGCCATCCTGTGGCTCTGGCCCCCCCACCACCCCCCCACCCACCGCCCGCCCGCCTCCCCCACCGCTACCACCACCACCTCCTCCTCCTCCTCCTCCTCCTCCTCCTCCTCCTCCTCGGCGGCGGCGTCCTCCTCCTCCTCCCCACCGCCTCCCCCAGCCCCCCAAAGCCCCGGGCCACCCCCCTCCAGAACCCCCCCTCGGGGCCGCCGGCGGAGGAGGGGGGCCGAACCACCCCCAAAAATTGTCTTGGAAAAAATTGAGAGACTTTTTTCCCCCCCTCTCCCCTTCCTCCCAAGAGAACAAGAAAGGGGGATTAAAAATATATATATATATATATAAAAGTTTTCGACTTCTCTCTGCCCCCCTCTCCGTCGCTTTAAATATATTTAAATTCTGAGGGGGGCGCTCAGAAATATTTCTCAGAGCTGAGGCACTAAGATGGCCGCCTTGAAATTATTTTTAAAACAACCCCCCCCCCAGCACCGCCACCCCCTCCACGAAGAAAGGGAGAGGGGGGAAAAAATCCCCTTTTAAAACAAAATGGCTGGCTTAATATTTCAGTGTTCACCCCCCCTTCTCCTCCCCTGTTACACCCCCATCTCCAAGCCTCTACCCAGAAACCCACAAATTTCTCCCTTTTTTCATAACTGATTAGTGCACAGATTAATAGAGATATTTTCCTTGTGTACTGTGTGTGTGTGAGTGTGTGTGTGAGTGTGTGTGCGCGCGTTGGGGGGGGGCATGAAGGATTTCTGCATAAAACAAAAATGGCTGCTCTTTCCAGCTCCCCCCCCCCATAAAAAAATATTTGGGGGGGGGCATTAATCAGTACTCATGCTCAGTCTGACATCAGCATAAATTGTTAAAGGTTAACTAGTTAGATACTAGTCCAACTAGATTTAAATATTTTTCCTTTCTTTACTAGTCTCTTCCTCCCCACCTCCCTTCTCTTAAAGAAAAGCTTTTTTTTTTTTTTTTCTGAATACTTCAGAAGGGAGTGGTTTGATGTGAAGGTTTTTTTTTTTTTTTTTTTTTCCCCTTCAGGCATTGAAAAGGAAAAGATGAAATATATGTTTATATATAACTCTTGTTTCTGCATAGCTCACTGGAGTCAAAACGCATTTAATTGTGTACGTATCCTTCAAGTGAGGAGCGGGGCTGGGTTTTTCTCCCCTTTCTTTTAAAAAAGTGACAGAAATTCTAGTGACTTTTGGGGGAGAGATATGAATAGATACGATGATTGAGTTTTTTTTTTTTTTTTTTTCAAAGGAGTCCATGTTTGATTCTCCCCTTTGCCCAGGCTTTTCGGTGATTTATAATTGTTGTAAATTCTATCTGCACTCTTTTCTGCTTTACCTCGCCCTCCCCTCCCCCGATGGCTCGGCGATAAAATTCATCTGACTTGGGAAATTAATTTAGGGGTCAGGAGCACAGATTTTTAGAATAAAGGGGAAAGAGTCAAGTCGGAAAAATGGTGAAGTTGTTTTCTCTTTTCTCCCTTTGCAGTCTATTTCCCTTTTCTCCATGATCTCCGACACTGGTACAGTAGAAGAAACTGAGGGACCGTGAAACAGAAAAGTCTCTGGGACTGAGAAAAAGAGGTAGGGGTCCCCCTGGCATTTTCCTCGCACTTGCCTGGCCCATGATGTCCCACCATACCCCAGTGTTTATCTTAGGAGTGGAGCCGGGAATCGGATGGAAGGTTGGAAAGGAGTCCCAAAGTAGCTCTCTCATCCGGAGATCCAGCGGAGAAGTCCTCTAAAACTTGCCTCTTGAACAGGGCCGGCCAAGGAAGGAGGGCAAAAAGCTCCTTTCTACCCTTTTCTGTCCTTGTCACCTCTCCTAACTCCAGGTTCCTCCCATTCTTCTGATCTCCCTTTGCCCCTTCCTTGCTTCCCCTCCCTTGCCCCGGGGGGGGGGGGGGGGGAGCCCTTTCTCTCCTGGGTTATTTCTCTGCCCCTTCAGTGGAGCTGCTGTCCCCCCACTCCCCTGCAGGCCCAGTAGTGCTGAGGAGCACCTCAGGCGGGAGGGGTAGGTAGGCAGCAGACAGAAAGTAGGAATGACAGGGAATCCTGTGCCAGCTTTGCTTAGGAGGCTAGAAAATTCTTTATTGATGCGCCACCCCCCATACGCACACACTGATGCACTTGACCGAGCCAGGAGCTCTGTCTCTTTCTTAACCCGGCCTTTGGGAGCCTCCCGGCCGCCTCCTGCGTGGGTCCTGCGCCGAGTCCACCTCCTGTCCCTCCTCTGTTCGGTTCTATCCTGTTCCTTCTCTGGTCCCTTCGTGCGAGGCCATCTGGGTATCCCCCTCTTTTTGTGCCGGGACTTCTCTGTATGGGTGACTTTATTTCCTCACCGACACTGACTCCGGGCCCTCCCTCGGGGCTCTCAGGCTCTGTCACCTCTAAGTGACTTTCCACCTCTGTCTTGTTTCTGTTTACTTCTGTCTTCCGGGCTCTGCCTCCATGTGTCTGTCTCTTCCTTTCGTGTGCCTGGCTCCCTCCTCTCCCCGGCTCCTCCGCGTGTGTCTGTGTCGGGGAGGAGTGTCCCCACGTGGATGTGGGCCACCCCTGCACACCGGGTGCGCCGCAGCCTGCCTGCCTCGGCGCCCCCTCCCCATGGGCCGAGCACCCCTGCCCGCCCGCCGCTGCCAAGTGCCAGGAGCTGCAGGTGCGCCCCTGTCCCCACATTCGTCATCCCTGCAAGTGTGCTTTGCGTGTGGATCTGCTCGTGGGCTTCCTTCTCCTTCTCATCCGTGTCCCCCTCTGCCCACCCGCCTCTCCTCTCGTCTCTTCTCTCCCACCGACCTCTCTCGCTTTGCCTGCTTGGATCCTGGCTCCCGCCTGCCTCTCTACCTGCTCGTCCTGGTCTGGTGCCTGCCTGCCCGCCTGCTCCTCCCTCACTGGCTGGCAGCCTCGTGCTCTGGTTGTCTGTCTGCTCCCCTGGCGGTTGGCCCACCACTCTCTCTCCAGCCATCTGTCTCCCCGCCTGCCTGTCTCTGTCACTTTTTTAGCCTTCGTCTCTTGGTTTGTCTACCTTCCAGGCCCTGCCATGCGTCCCTATCTGGGCTTGCCTCTTATCTTTCTCCTCTTGTGTTCCGCCCCTTGTGTATGCCTGCTAAGCCCGCGATTTTCTGCTCGCCTCCCCCGAGCATCCGTCTGCCCGCAGGTCCGCCCTGCCTGCTCGGCTGCTGCTGCTGGCCGCCCCCCTGCCCCGTCCGGTGCTCGCCTCCTTTTCCTCCGGCCGCACGTCCACTTGGGCTCCCTCGGCTTCCTCAGACCCACTCCCCGTCCACGGAGGTGGCCTCACTACCCCAAAGCTGTCAGCGACTCCCTCGCCCCGGCATCTCTGGGCCTTCCTGTCGCACCGCCCGCCCTGCCTTTCCCCGCTGCTGGCCTTCGCTCGGGGCGGGCCTGCTTCTGCTGCGTCTTGTCCCTGGCCCCTGCGATGCTCGGGCCACATCTCTGGCCACATCAGGTCCACATCTCCGCCCGCCTTTCTTCTCTCGTCGGCTCGGTGCGTCCCTCCGCCTTCCAGTCGGTAGCCCACGCGCGGCCCAAACGGCGTGAGGCGCTAGCGGTGTCCCGGGCCGCGTGGGCTGCCCCCTGCCCCTCCCCGCCAGTCCCCTGCCCCTGTCCCTGAGGCAGCCGCCACTTCGTGCTTCTCGGACGTCGTGCCAGACGAGGGTCTCCAAGGATCTCAGTGTCCTCGCTTCCCCACCGTTTGCTGCCCTCCTTCCTCGTCCTCTCCCAGTCCTGCCGGATGCTTCTTCCTCCGTCACTTTGTCCCTGGGCCTGCCAGTTCTTGTCCCGTCTTTTCGCTTCTACTCTAGGGCACCTGTCTTCCTGGCTGACCGGCTGCTCGCGGCTTGCTCGTTCGTGTTGCCGCGACCTGGGGCGCACCTGTCCCTCCCAGGGGCTTCTCCTCCGTGTAGGGAGCTGCCTGCAGAGAGCCGAGCATCACCGGTCCCCTCACCGCCCAGCCATGCATGCGCTGAGACAGGACGCGGGGGGCCCCCAAGGACCTGAAAAGTACCGCGTCCGTCCGCCGGGTGCGGTTACTAAGGGAGCCCACGGGCCCAGCTCGCGTGCGCGCCGAGTGCGGGCCTGCCCTGCCTCCCTGGCACGTCCGTGTGCTGCCCTCACAGGCCTCTGACTTTCAACCCCTGGGCCCCGCCCGATCTGAGACACTGCTTCCTCCTACGACTTTTCTCCCTCTGCCTCCTTCCCGCGGGCGCCTCTGCCCTGCCACCCCGGGGATGGGGAGGCTCAGTCCTTGGGGGGAACAAAGACACGGCCTCTGTGCGGGTCTCTCCCCGGGGATGACAAGGAAACTTGGCACAGGTCGCACTGCTCTTTCCCTGCCCGCGTTCCTGAACCGCACCGTGTCAGCCCCGGCCTCCGGGCCTCTGGCCCCTTTCCCGCCCTCCCTCTCTCACTTCTCTTTTCTCGGTTCTGTCTTTCCCCTCAACTGTCTGTCTTGGGCTGCATTCGAGCGTCCCTCTGATTGGCCACCTTCCCCCTCTTCCGTCTGATTGGCCTGCATCCCTCCATCCCTCCATCACCCCATCTGTCTGCTGGATTCTCCCTGTCTGCCGTAATGGATGTGATGGCATTTATCAGTCACACGGCCGCGTGCGGCCTCAGACGCTGTTAGCACTTTGTCTTCTCTCTCTCCTCGTTCTCCTCCTTCCTCGGACTCTCCCCACACCCGTTTGTCCAGCCGCGTCTCTCCGGGCGCTCTCATTGGCCTCCCTGTCACTCATTCCCCCCGCCCCCCCCCCCCAGCCTGTCTGTATGTCTGTCCTTATGCCTTTTATCTGAGCCTGCACGTCTCCCCGTCCCTGGCCGCTCGTCTCCCCACCTGCTGGTGTCAACATGGACGCCTCTCCCTGCCTTTTTCCCTCCCTCTGTACTTGAAAAACTAAAAACCCAGTACAAAATTAAAATGCCATACGACTCACAGCTAGAGGAGGATGGTTTTTGTTTCTACTGAGAAGACCATTAAGGTGAGGACAAGGAACTTAGGTATGCAGCGTGTCAAACGCAAACCAGAAATCAGACGCCCCCTCCCGCTAAGAAAGAACTAGAAGAAAACTGTGAGGGACTCCTTAGCCACAAGATTATTTTCTTAATGCAAAAGCAAGAAACGTACCCAAAGCAAGAGCTTCTAATATTTTTTGGTTCGTGGAAAGTTATAAGCCCTTGAACAGCACGGATTTGAACTGCGTGGGTCCACGTAGGTGTGGATTTTTTTCAATAAATATATTGGAAGATATTTTAGAGATGTGCAGTAATTTGAAAAAAACTTGCAGATGCGCTGTATAGCC
The DNA here is from genome assembly GCA_004024625.1 of Mellivora capensis. Lineage (NCBI taxonomy): Eukaryota > Metazoa > Chordata > Mammalia > Carnivora > Mustelidae > Mellivora > Mellivora capensis. The sequence continues at coordinate 29,685 of PISX010019029.1, forward strand.
TAGAAACATCGAAAAAATTAAGAAACGTTTAGGTATTTCACAAGTGCGTAAAATACACACAGATAAGATTTTATCATTTGCTACCTGAAAGTATCCCCCAAATCTTTTTTTTTTTTTAAGTTCGAACTTATGCACAAAAACACTTAGAGGCCACGTGCTGTCTTTTTATATTTGATATCCGGTATTAGCAACTTACATCCACTGTGTATAGGGTCTCGAGGGTGTCGCGTCCTATCAGGCGGTAGAGGCCAAGGTCCTGAGAGATGGTTCGTCTCGTAAACAGATGATGTAAACTAACGGAATCATTAAATACAGAACTGTGGATGTATTTTCCTTATGATTGTCTTAATAGCATTGCATTTTCTTGCAACTTTCTTATAAGAATATAGTATACAGTACATGTAACATGCAAAATAGGGGTAACCAACTTTTATGGTGTTGCTGGGGCCTCTGGCCGACCGTAGGCTGTCATTAGTCATGTTATGGGGGGGTTGAGAGTTTTTCCACTGCACAAAGGGTCAGCACCCCTAGGCCTCGTGCCATTCAGGGATTGGTTGGTATATGCAGAATACCACGTATATTTTTAAGGTGTTAGGAACACCCGGACATCGGCGGACCCCAGGTTAAAACTCTGATGTAGGGACCAGTGACAGCGATTGGTTGGGCACAGACGTGTCATGTCCCCAGGCAGGTCAAAGGACTGAAAAGATCACTCTGCAGTCAGTGATTTTCTACTCAAGGAAATGTTAAAGAGGTTCCTAGTTGTCTTTGGAAATATATAGATGAGTGATCATGAAAGTCACGTAAATACGGAGGATATTCTAGACTTAATCATGGAATTTTATTTTATTTTTTTAGATTTTATTTATTTATTTGACAGAGAGAGACACAGCGAGAGAAGGAACACAGGCAGTGGGAGTGAGAGAGGGAAAAGCAGGCCTCCTGCAGAGCAGGGAGCCAGATGCGGGGCTCCATCCCAGGACCCTGGGATCATGACCCAGGCCAAGGACAGATGCTTAACGACTGAGCCACCTACGTGTGCCTCATCATGGGACTTCAGAGAGAAGGGTGCCTAGACCAGTGGTTTCCAGATGGCTAAGTAAGCTTGCTGCTTGCCCTTCCCTGGGAAGGTCTGTCCTTTGTTTTAAGATTGCATGTTTTTCTATAGATTTTTATGTGGCGTAACTAATAGAATATACTATATTATACATAACAAGTATATGTTACGTGTATATGAATGCTTACAGATTAATAGCGTATTTGTTAAAAAGGTCCTTCCTAAAAATGCGGTTGATCTGCATGGAAGGAGGTCCATCATAGATTTTATGAAGGAAGAGAAAGGAAGACTTTTTATACTTCTGTACAATTTGAAAATGTTTCAACATGTACTTCTTTTATAATCATACGACATTTTATCTACCTTTTTAGTAAATAACAGAGATAGGTATATAGGTTTGAGTTTTGTTGTTCTTAACACACCTAAGAAAAAGTCAGCAACTCCATGTCGATCACTGATTTATCAGGTTTTTGTTTGTTTGTTTGTTTTTACATTTTGCTGGTTATCAAAATCCAAAAGTCTGGGATCTACAGGTTTAATCTAACCTCTTCTTGATTTCACAAAGAAACTTCGGTTCTTCATGTATCACATTCATGATTGGCCGTATTTGCATACCGCCCCGTACTGTGGTCTCCTTGCTAGTTTTCTTTAAGTCCGTTCACTTTAAGTTAAAGGTCCCTCAGAATTTTTTTTTTTTTTTAGATTTTATTTATTTATTTGACAGACAGAGATCACAGGTAGGCAGAGAGGCAGGCAAAGAGAGAGAGAGAGGAAGGGAAGCAGGCTCCCCGCTGAGCAGAGAGCCCGATGTGGGGCTCGATCCCAGGACCCTGGGATCACGACCTGAGCCGAAGGCAGAGGCTTTAACCCACTGAGCCATCCAGAATTTTTGTTTTTAAAATTTTTGTTTTTAAAGTTTATTATTGGGGTGCCTGGGTGGCTCAGTTGTTGGGTGTCTGCCTTCGGCTCAGGTCATAATCCCAGGATCCTGGGATCGAGCCCCGCATCGGGCTCCCTGCTCGGCGGGAAGCCCCTCTCCCACTCCCCCTGCCTGTGTTCCTTTTCTCGCCGTGTCTCTGTCAAATAAATAAATAAAATCTAAAAATAAATTAATTTAAAAAATATAGACCTTGCTACTCTAGCTACTGTTAAAAAATTAAATAAGTAAGCAAGTTTATTATTATTTTTTTTTAGTAATCTTTACACCCAGCATGGGGCTCAAACTCACAGCCCTGAGGTCAAGATTGCATGTTCTACCGAATGAGGCAGCCGGCACCCCAAACACATGTCCTTTAAAAAGTAAATTTCATGTGATTGGGAAACAGTATTTATAAACCCTTGATTTGACGGGGTAATTACTTCCTAATTTCTTTCATTTTTTTAGTATTTCATTTATTTAGAGAGAGTGCAAGCAGGGGGTGGGGCAGAGGGAGAGAGAGAGAAGCAGACTCCCCAGTGAACATGGAGCCCAAGGCAGGGTTCAGTCTCATGACCCTGAGATCATGACCTGAGCCAAAATCAAGAGTCGGACGCTTAACTGACTGAGCCCCCCATACACCCCATTCCTAATTTATTTTAAGCTACAAGTAATTATTAAAATAAAAATCAAGAGGAGCTCCTGGGTGGCTCAGTCAGTTAAGCGTCTGCCTTCAGCTCAGGTCATGATCTCCGTCAAGAGCTCCCTCTCCCCCTCTCCTCTGCTTGTGCTCTGAGAGAAAATATTTATTTAAAAAACCCAATAGAAATGAAAACATCTTGCCTGCAGTCAATGGTGTTGAGACCGTGTTTTAGGAAACCTCATTTCATCTAGTTTTGTGGTAGAGAAACTGGGGCCCACAAGTGGAAGGGATTGCCTAAGATCAAGTTGGTTGTTAGGGACAGAACCAGGACATGAGCCTCTACCTTCCAATTTCTGTTGTTGTCCAACAGACAACTTCTGTTGTCCAAGTCTGCTGTTCTTTCTACTACATATGAGATGACTTCTAAGTCAATGAGATGTCCCCAGGTCTTAAAAGAACTAATATGTGAAAATGATGGCCATATATATAACTTACTTTCCGTAACAACTATATTGTAGAACTATATTGTAGAACTAGCGGTAGTCAGCTTAATTGTGTCTAATACACTTTTATTTATTTATTTTTTAAGATTTTATTTATTTATTTATTTATTGACAGAGAGGGGGAAGCAGGCTCCCTGCTGAGCAGAAAGCCCAATGCGGGGCTCGATCCCAGGACCCTGAGATCATGACCTGAGCTGAAGGCAAAGGCTTAAACCCACTGAGCCAGCCCGGCGCCCCTCTAGTACAGCTTTAAACATACATGGTTTCTTTTTCTTCTTTTTTTTGTTGAGATTTTATTTCTTTATTAGAGAGCACAAGTAGGCAGAAGGACCGATGAAGAAGCAGGCTCCCCGGTGAGCAGAGAGCCTGATGCGGGGCTCGATCCCGGGACCCTGAGATCAAGAACAGAAGTCAGACGCTTAACTGACTGAGCCACCCAGGCGCCCCTAAATATCCATGTTTTCTGACACAGAATCCCACTAATTTTTTTTTTAAGATTCTATTTATTTACTTGACAGAGATCACAAGTAGGCAGAGAGGCAGGCAGAGAGGGAGGGGGAGGCAGGCTCCCCGCTGAGCAGAGAGCCCGATGCGGGGCTTGATCCCAGGACCCTGAGATCATGACCTGAGCCGAAGGCAGAGGCTTTAACCCACTGAGCCACCCAGGCGCCCCCAGAATCCCACTTCTTACCCTCTACCCTGAGAAAGTCACCACGCTTGTGCGTGCACATGAAGTCGCGCCCAGAAGGTAACCCATGCAAAGGCATTCATTACAGCATTATTTGTGAGAGCAAAAATTGGAACACCCACATCTCTAATAGGAATAGCTAAATCAACTACCCAGCAGGTAAGAAGTCGGTTACACCTACGTGGTAGGATTCTTTCCTATATTACCGAACGGCAGAAAGCAATATATACTTTGTAATATCATTTAGCTTATGTCCAAAGAAACTAAGAACAGTGCTGTATGTTTCTAAAGACACACACACACACACACATATAGGTACGTGATGCTTTTAAAAATTCTGGACATAATACCTATCAAATTGATAACAGTGGTTACTTTTGGGAAAGAATAATGAGGGGTATTTAGCTCTATTTAGAATTCTGAATTTTTACAAGGAGAAAATATTTATTGTATGTGTGAACAGGCACGCCTGGGCGCCTCAGTCGGTCGAGCCCTGAGTCTCCATGTCTGCTCAGGTGTTCATCTCGGGGCCGTGAGATCGAGGCCCCTGTCGGGCTCCACGCTCGGTGCGGGGCCTACTTGTACCGCTCCCTCTATGCCCCCTCCCTCACAAATAAAAAAACTCTTTTAAGAAAAGAAAAAGAATTTTAAGTACCCTTATGATTGCATTAGCACGTGAAGCCAAGTGGGACAAAAGGTAGCATAATTTCTCTAAAGAAATCACTCTGCACTCATTTCTAACTCTCTGGGGAGAAAAATGCAGACGCAAGGTATAATCAATGAATGTGATGTAAGTTAAACTTTTGAAAACAATCGTGAGGTTCACGCTTAAAAAGGAATAGAAGTAGGAAGGGAAGAAGGTATAGAAGAGCACAGATATAATATGGTATTGTTGATGAGACAAAAAATATGTAAATATCCATAAAGTATTTCTAGAAGAATATATGAAAAACTGGGATAGTTACCACTGGGAAGGACAATATTTTCTCTCTGTGCATCTTTTAAAGCAGCCTGGGAATTTTTTAGTGACCAAGGGATTACTGGGTGGAGGGAGGAGAGCCATTTGAGTTCAGACATAAACACGCAAACCGTTAATTAACAATTAGGGTAGTGATCATTGCTATGGGCTGTGAAATCAGAATTGAGAGAAGAGAGATCTTGGTGGGGAGAGAGGGATCACTGAAGACCTTTCCTGCATAGTTGCATCTGAAGTAGGCCCCCAGGGGTCACTAAGGTTTACAGCAGATAGGAGGAAGAAGGGCGGTCTATGTCGATTAAGAAAATACTTAGCAGGGGCGCCTGGGTGGCTCAGTGGGTTAAGCCTCTGCCTTCGGCTCAGGTCATGATCTCAGGGTCCTGGGATCGAGCCCCGCATCGGGCTCTCTGCTCAGCAGGGAGCCTGCTTCCTCCTCTCTCTCTGCCTGCCTCTCTGCCTACTTGTGATCTCAGTCTGTTAAATAAATAAAATCTTTTTTAAAAAAAGAAAGAAAGTAGTGTGTTGACCCCATCTGGCAAGGGTGGTAAGGTCGTGATAGAAAGTTCTAGTATATGTTGGTAGCTCTTGAAAGGGTAAGAACTGTTTGTTCATCAAATAAAGAGTAGAGGCCAGACCCTTGGAGGAACTGTGAAGAATGAGCGGGGGCGAAGAGAAGCCAAAGGGAAAACAGAAGTTGCTAGAATGGAAGGAGCGCCAGATAGGGTTACTATGGTGGAATGAGGAGACAGCTTCTGGAAGCAAGCATGATGGGTACTGCGGGATGCTTCGTGGAGGGCAAGAAGGACACCAACTGACGGTCCTCGAATCGTACACACAGAGTTGCCATGTGACCCAGCGACTTCTGTCTTAGGGAGAAACTAGGTACAAAAGGCCGTATATCGTATTCCGCTTCTGCTAGAGGTCGGAATAGATCAATTCATAGAGGCAGAAAACAGTAGTGTTTGCCCCAACTTGAGGGGAGAAGACCTTGGGGAATGAGTGCTAATGGGTCGGAGTTTATTTTTGTAGTGACGAAAATGCTCCAGAATGAGGGAGTGGGGAGCGCTGCACAGTCTTGTAAACCTACTAAAAGCTCAGGGGGCGCTTGGGTGGCTCAGTCAGTGAAGCGTCTGCCTTGGGATCAGGTCCTGATGCCGGGGGCCTGGGATAGAGCCCTGCGTCCAGCTCCCTGCTCAGCCGGGCGTCTCCCCCTCCCACTCCCCCTGCTTGTGTTCCCTCTCTCGCTCTCTCTCTCTCTGTCAAATAAATAAATTAATAAATAAAATAAAAACTCTGGAACACTTTAAAATCATGAACTTCATGGGATATAAATTATATCTCAGCTTTTTTTTTTTTTTTTTAAGTGCAAACCGGGAAAAGTATTCTCTTTGGCAGTGTCACTTTTTTTTTTTTTTTAAGATTTTGATTTTTTTTTTTCAAGATTTTCTTCGTTTTTAGAGAGAGAGCACGAGCGGTCGGGAGGGGCAGAGGAAGGAGGAGGGAATCTCAGGCAGATTCCCCGCTGAGCGTGGAGCCAGAAACAGGGCTCGATCCCCGGACCCTGGGATCATGACCTGAGCCAAAACCAAAAGTCCAGACCCTCAGCCCACTGAGCCACCTACATGCCCCAGATTTTAATTTTTTTTCAAGTAATCTTCTACAGCCAACATGGACTTAAACCCACAACCCCAAGGCCAGGAGTCTCACACTCCACAATCGAGGCAGCAGGCACCCCAGCAGCTGGTTACCCTTCAAGGGAGTTTTGGTGAGAAAGTCAGATAAGAACAAAAGATAATGAGAAACCATTAAAATGTTACTTGTGGAGGTTTTTAATTGAAAATTTTTGATCAGTCATTGAGAACTATTCCAGTCTCCCAAGAATAGATGTGACATGTATCAGCCACAAAGAATATTCCAGGGGACATGTGACTCCATCGTCTGGTTTCATACGTGTAACAACAGTAATTTTTTTTTTAACAACAGTAATATTTATTTAAAGCCTTGTCTGATCTGTACACCTGTATACCCCTTTTGAAAAAATTTGTGTTTAAATGCCAGTGTAGTTAACATATGGTGTTCTATTAGTTTCAGAAGTCGAGGTCCGTGATTCATAGTTGCATAGAACACCCAGTGCTCATCACAGCACGTGCCCTCCTTCGTGCCCGTCACCTAGTTACCCAGCCCCCTACCCCCTCCCCTGCAGCAACCCTCAGTGGATTCCCTATGATTAAGAGTCTCTTAAGATTTGTCTCCCTCCGATTTCGTCCTGTTTTTCCCTCCCTTCCCCTACGATCCTCTGTTTTGTTTCTTAAATTCCACATATGAGTGAGATCATGAGGCATATGTCTCTGACTGCTTTCACTTAGCATTATCCTTTCTAGCTCCATCCATGTCCTTGCCAATGGCAAGATTTCATTTTTTTCTGGCTGAGTAATATTCCTCTGTGTGTGTGTGTGTGTGTGTGTGTGTGTGTGTGTATCATGTCTTTATCTGGTCGTGTACCGATGGACACCTTCTGTGCTCTGTAATTGGGCTGCCCTAGATAATTCTGCTATAACATCAGGGTGCATGGATCCCCTTGAATTAGAATTTTTGCGTCCTTTGGGTAAATACCAAGTAGTGCGATTGCCGGGTCGTAGGGTAGCTCTATTTCTAACTTCTTGAGGAACCTCCATGCTGTTCTGCAGAGTGGCTGCCCCAGCTTGCCTTCCAGCAAGAGCACAGGCGGGCTCCCCGTTCTCCACATCCTCGCCAACACCCGTCCTTTCCTGACTTGATACCTACATACTCTCCTCGATTCACTGATTAACCTTTCCCCCATTGACCAAATGGCATGAGCAAAATCTGATTTCATTTTGGTTTTTGTTCGCTCACTTGGGGGTTTTTCAGGCGTACACTTTGGGTTTGTGCAAATGTGTACTCCTGTGTGAACACCATTCCGGTAAAGATACAACGTATTTCCAGCACCCCAGAACTTTCCAGTGCCTTTCTGGTCTGTGCCTCTCCTAGAGACAACCACCGTTCTAAGTCCTACCCTGGTTCCCTTTTAACAACTTACGATCTGATATGAGTCGCATAAAGCAGTAGAAAATCATACATACGTGCACTATAATCGCAACCATGTGGGAAAATTCTAGGAGGAAGTGGTTAAGACATTAACACTGGTTTCTGCTGAGTGATAGGAATAAGAGCGATTTTGTTTTGCATCTTTACGCTTGCCTACCTGGAATTTTCTGCGAAGGGCCCATGTTCTACCATGAAAAATAAAACGAAGCTTAAAAAATTTTAACTTAAAAGACATACGGGAAGAGAAAGGATAGGAGATGACATCAAATATTTGGTCACAAAGTTCGGTGCGTTTACAGTAATGTGGCAAATAAGTCTAGAGACCACACATACGTAAAGGAATCTATTTCTTTCTTTCTTTTTTTTTTTAAGATTTTATTTATTAGAGAGGGAGAGAGCGCATGAGCAAGGGGAGGGGCAGAGGGAGAGGGAGAAGCAGGCTCCCCGGACCCGGGGATCGTGACCTGAGCCGAAGGTAGATACGTACTAGAGGGAGTCATCCAGGTGCCCCAACGGAATCTGTTTCCCCATCTCCAGGGTTGACTCTGGGTCCCCGGTCGTGGGGGACCTGGAGCTTCCGCAGCCTGGCTGGGCCCCCCGACACTTCTCCTCTGGCCACATGTGCTCACCCTGGTCCTGCCCCTCATTCGCTGAAGGGCACCTGCCTCAGTCCTGCCCTGGACTCCCTAATCGGAGACCTTTCTCTCCATTCCACGCCCGTCCCACCTCTGCACTTAACCTCTGCCGAAATTCTAGATTTAAGCTCCCTGCTTTACCTACAACTTTCTGTCTCTCCTGCTCTCATCTCTGCTGTTCTTGGAACCGTAAGACACTCTAATGCCTTCACCGTCCATTATCCCTTTCCAGCTGAGAGCCCGTGTCCGGTCATTTCGGCCACTGTCTTGCCAGGGGTCTCGGTGCCCTGTCCTCGACTTCCTCCCACACACCTCGAACCGTGGCTGCTTCTGCTGCTTCTTTATACCCGGCATGCACAGCGCAGCCCAGGGAACCCCCTCCCCCCACCCCGTCCCTGCTCAGAAATCCTTTTCCCTAGCCTGCAGCCTTTCAGTTCCCCATGGTGACTTTTCCCAACCTTCCTCCTCGAGGAGGAACCCTTATCCTCGCCTTCCAGGAGCCTGATCACCAGATGAGGGCTCCCTGGAAACAGCTTCACCCAGACACTGAGCCTGAGGGCTTCCCTCCTCCCTCCTGTTGGTCCATCTGAAGCTGGTCTCTGCCGGGGGGGGGGGGGGGGGTGGACCGGGGCTCTGCCTCCCACCCCTGCCACCTTCTCGGGGCCTAAGGGTCCACCGAGACCCCGCAGTGCTCCCTTACCGCTCCTTCTCAACCATGTCTCCTTGTCTTTAAAAGAAGTCCTCTGCGGGCACCTGGGTGGCTCAGTGGGTTAAAAGCCTCTGCCTTCAGCTCAGGTCATGATCTCAGGGTCCTGGGATCGAGCCTGCCTCCCCCTCTCTCTCTGCCTGCCTCTCTCCCTACTTGTGATCTCTCTCTCTGTCAAATAAATAAATAAAATCTTAAAAAAAAAAAAAGTCCTCTGGACCCCCGCCACCCCCCGCCGCCCCCCACCTCCCTGTGCCCACCCACAGCCCCGCTTCCTGAAGGAACG